>CM035795.1:31442979-31600479 GCA_020466265.1 Siphamia tubifer | reverse complement strand
CCTACATGCAAAGTTACAAATTAATTTGTTCATCTGATCAATAAATTATTGTTTCTGATTTGAAAATTTTTTTCTCTCCTTGTGGTGATTCACTTTTTTTTTTTTTTCAGACTTTTCTAATAAAGGTCAACATTTGATCATATAAAATGAGCTAATTAAACATGGATGTTGATTTTTTTTTTCTTTTTTCTTTAGTTCTTCATCATGTTGTCATTTGCTTGCTAAATGGTACAGTCCAGTTCTGGCAAACGCATGATGCATTAAATGAATGTGCAGACCTGGACTACGTCACTCTTTGGCTGAGGTGCTGCAGGTGTTTGCACAGTGCACACAAACACTGAAACTAAAATGAAAGCTGGACGGCAAAAACAGAAGGAAAGATGAGAGAAAGGCGAAAGGGAAAGATGAGGGTGACAACTAGTCAGTCAGTTTTGAATGATTTTACAGTTAGCAACAGTGGCAGTTTTCATTTAAAAACTCTACCTTTGTTATCACATGGAACAAACTGAAAAACTGGGTGAATTTGTAAGATAAACTAGATTCATTCATCATTAGGTACATCCTGAGGGGAAACGTGTATTTTTTTTTTTTTTAACATTGGGCCTAAAAAAGTTGGCACAGTGCCAGATATCCAAATATATCAATTTATTTGTCCTTCTTAATTTCTTAGATTTTTGCACATTTTTCTTTGTCACCCACACACACACACACACACACACACACACACACACAAACACACACATATACAAACCCTGCTTTGACAGATTGACACGATAAATAATTTTATGAACGGGCCCACAGTGTTTACCTTTCATGGGGCCCACAATTGGTAGTGGCGCCCCTGAGTCTATGTATGTGCAATTGTGCAAAACAAAATGAAATTAACCAAAAAATTAACATTCACCTAACCCTAAGGACCTGAATGAGTACCTTGTGTCGGTGGCTAACTGGGCACTAATTTGTGTAAGTGCATTTATTGTAATGCATGTGCATCAGCTTGCATGTGCAAACACTTAAGCACTAGGTTGTGAGAGAGTGTGAGTAGCGACAGATGGTCCATTTAATAACCTTGCTAGCATGTTTGCCTGTGGGGTTGGCATGCCCAAGATGTGGGGAGTGACCTTGTTTTTTATGACCACACATAGACCAACCTGTTATAATTGGGAGTGTGTATTGTGCATGTACTTTGTGACCAAATTAAAAGTCAGAGCAAAACCCCTGTGTGTTTTCATGGTTCATTTTCACAGCAGATGCATTTGATATTTCATATTTAAAACCATCTAATACAACATAAAGGGCATTACAATGACAAAATTCAAATTCATATTATAAGTTATATTCAAAGTCATATTATATTGAAACAACAACAACAAAACAACACTAAACCTCTCTTCTGTGAGGAACACTGAGCATTGATTCGCAATTTACATGAGAGACAATGAGAACGAGCCAGAGAACAAATTGCAAAGGGATCTATCAGCACATGAGAGGATGTGTCTCATTGACAATAGTGGTTTAACAATGAGGAAACCTTTTTACACAGTGTTGTTGCCTGCAGTTCAGTGAAGTAGAGCCATGAAGTAGATAATAAAATCAAGCGGAAAATGGAGTCAGAACCTAAAAGAAAAACCATAAACAATAACATATGCCAAATAGGTACAAGTTTTCTGGAACATTATAAAAACAATTGCTGTTTCATTCAAATAAATCTATCTGTCATCTGTCTGTATTTCTCTGCAAATTCTTCCTTCTTGTTCTATTTGTTTCTTTTTTTTAATTTATATATTTTATATGATTGAATAGAAAAAAATCTGTAACAAGCTACTGAATTGCAGCATGTAGGAGTGGTTGCGTGTAAGCAAGCAGGTGTGCGTGCAAATTTACCAATTAAGATTTACTGTCAGATGCATGCTTGCGTGTTCTCAAGAGCATGTGTTTGTGCATATATTTGTGCATTTCTGTGCCAGGGTGTGTAGCTCTAGTAGCACAGCATAGGCTACAGCGTGCATGTCATATACAGTAATGACTTTTTCCACCTCTGTCGCCTTCTTTCTTTCACTCTCAATCTTATTTTCAATGTCTGTCAGTGAAATCAAGAGGGTAATTATATTCATTCAGTTGGTCTCTTTCATACTGTCATTCTGGTTGAGTCTTTATTTTATATCTCTATTTTCTTTGTGATTTTCTCCCTGATCTAGTGGGGTATTTTAAGTCAGAGCGAGGCTTTGGATGTGAAGAATGATGTGATATTGTGGAAAATATAAGAATGAAGCTTGTAGAGATAAGAGGCCAGAAAAAGAATAATGATACATATTTTTAAGAAATATAAAATGGAAAAAATTGGTTTGATTTCAGTAAGTTATTCGTGTTTGATTTACAATATTTTGGGATTTTGGCATCTGGAGGAATCATAATGTAAGATGTAAGAGTCTCATACACAAAGGAGACAAATTGCATGGTTGTTTTTAATTGTCGTGGATGCTTAGAGGAGTTTTAAGCTGTTTTTGGCCAGTCTTAATGTGTTTCGTAAGGTCTGTCTTCTGTTCTAATACAGTGTCGACAGAACAGAATTCTCTTATCTTTTGATGGTGTGTGTTGAGTGCGACAGAGAAAGGAACGGCTTGGTGTAAATGATCAGTTACAGTAGCAGTGAGAATGTTTCATGTTGTTGTAGGTGCTGATGGCAATGATACAGTTGTGACTCCATGGTGTAAATAAAGGTTGGATTAAAAATAGAAGGTCTCCTCTTTTCACTCCCACCAGGAAATACATGTCACACCGATGGATTTATTTCACTTCCTCAAGATCGTGACCATAAAATCCACTGTGAAACTGATCATAAAACTGTATGCAAACACAAACTTATTAATATACCTCAGTGGTAATAAATAAATACATACAAAATAAACAGGGGAAAAATAACATCCATGCGCACGAGGTCAAAAATATAGAAAATTATTTTAAAAAATAATAATTCACAGGCATTGTAATGCCTCTCAAATGGTAAAAGCAAATCTGACTCCCAAAGTCCAGATGAAGAAAATGGCATCAACTTTTTTTATTGTTTAACATCAACCCATAAAGACCCAGTGTTACTTTTGTGTCAGGTACCAAATACATTTTTAACCTTGCTGAAGTGATTTATCAACATTTTTTTTTCTAGTAGTATATTCACTAATTTGTATTATTCAGTGAAATTCATGTATTTTCCTAAACGTACAGTAATTCACTGATCATGTAGAACATTCATAAAAGCTCAGATCATAGTTGAAGGTTTTTCTATCAAAACAGAAAATGATGGAAAAGTGTATTTTTTGTAAAATCTATCATTAACTGAATATAAACCAAACATCTCCAGTTTTTACTATCTATCTATCTATCTATCTATCTATCTATCTATCTATCTATCTATCTATCTATCTATCTATCTATCTATCTATCTATCTATCTATCTATCTATCTATCTATCTATCTATCTATCTATCTATCTATCTATCTATCTATCTATCTATCTATCTATCTATCTATCTATCTATCTATCTATCTATCTATCTCCCTCCCTCCTCTCTTCTCTCTCTCCTCTCCTCTCCTCTCCTCTCCTCTCCTCTCCTCTCCTCTCCTCTCCTCTCCTCTCCTCTCCTCTCCTCTCCTCTCCTCTCCTCTCCTCTCCTCTCCTCTCCTCTCCATCCATAATCAGTACCTGTTAAGACTGTGATTACCTCTAAATATTGATGAGTACATTACAGCTTTGTAATTAGTTCTTCGGACTCATCCATTTCCATTGCCAGATAAATCTGCCCTCAAGCTGTTGCACTGATGCACATGAACATGGACACAAACAAACACACACTGCAATGAGGAAAGACTTCAGCAAATGAGAGATTTAACAACTTCAAGTCAATGACATCATATATATATATATATATATATATATATATATATGTATATATATATATATATATATATATAATGCTTTTGCTACTCAGTAACATACATTTCAACATTCTTATAATTGAAATGCAAGTAATAATACATCTTGACTTAATAATACATCATCAAGAGAACCTTTGTGCATTCTATTTTTTTCTCCCATATTTAATCATGTTCAGATTTTATTTGTGGATTATATTGTATTTGGAAGACACATTTCCTGAAATATATACAACAGTTCCCTCAACAAAAATGCAGAACTGTACCTACATCTTTACCAAGTTTTAGTCCATTTAGTCAAACTAATGATAAAGATGTCACACAAAAACCACCAAATGCACACAAACACAACATGTATTTACATACTGATGGGATTAATTAAAAACTCTATTATAGAAAGGTATTATTACAATGCCTTTCTAATCTGCAAACGTAACACATATACATTTTACTCATTTAAAACTGTTGTGTAATTGAGTAAAATAAACTGAAAGAATGTACATTTTGTTAAGGTGGCCTTTACATTTTATCTTTTATAGGCTGAAGAAACAAATACATCTCTGTGACAATGACAGGAGTGAAAAGGCAGTGATAAAACTCCAGTGAATTATACAATTCCAATTTCAATAGTTTTCATGGAGCTTCATCATGACCATTTGTTGATTATGTAGTTGTACTTCTATCCAACCAGGTAGCTGTTTTTAGTGTCCAGTGGTGTTTTCAGTTTAACCTCCCTTCTCATAATTGCAGATAAAGACAATTAAAACTACAGTGTTTGGTAGCTTTTATCACTTGGCAAAAAAAAAAAAAAAAAAAAAAAAAAAAAGATTATTAGCTTTCAGGAAATTCTAATTGAAGCGCTCTAAAGGGACATGAGACTTGTGCATCTACTGTTTAGTTCTGTTTACAGCCTGTAGAAACTCTACTCTGAAATACAGATTTTGGTTATTCATGAATGCATTCCGATCAGTGTGGGGGTGGGTTGACTTTGACTAACATCTGGAATTACAGCTGGACATGATTCAACCGCTCTGCTCCATGTCATGCTGACGCTAGGAAAAGTGACTTCACCTTTCCATAACCTTTGCAATAATGACATGAAATGATGTCAAGTCCATCTGTATTTGTGATGAGTCTTTTGATTTGGACTAAAAGGAGAGAGCTACAGATGAATGAAGCTCCTGTAGATGGTGAAGATGTGGACCTGCTAAATAGACAGATATGGCAAATGTCAAGTTTACATAAAAACCCCCCAGAAAAAATACATTATTAGAGTAGAATGTGCAATCAGCAGATAACTCACATAACCTAAAAAGTCAATCCATCCATTTTTGAATATATCATTTAAAGGTTTTTGGATAATCACAACTGTTATTCATCTTCAGTGTTGCTATATTACAATAGTAATGCATTACTGTAACAGATTACTTTGGCTGTAATTCACTACTGTAAGGCAGTGGACCCCAATGTTTTTATTACTGCGACCAGTCAATGTTTGGGGGGGGGGGGGGGTATCGATTGTCGCAAATTACAGAGAGGGTCTGTGTGAATCACCTGTCACTATAAATCCATATGTCAAGTACAATTCCTGGTATTGTCTGTTAAAAGGTTTCCTTTTCTTGGAAGTTGTAGTCTCTTCTTCTGTCTCTTCCGTGGCCTTTTCCTCTTTGAAAAGAACCTTTCCAAAGGCATCTGTTCTTTTACTTCTTTTGCAAACACATGGGTTACATTTTTGCCTTTCAAGTGACAGAGATGTAACCGAGAGAATCTGGTAATTTTTCAACTTAAAAGATTGTTCAGACTCAGACAATACAAGAGAAATAATTATTTATTAGGCAGCCAGTGGCCCGGTACCAATCACTCCATGGACCGGTAAGGCATGACTAATTGATACGCTCACAGAACACAACTGGACCCAAATGCAGGATTCCAAGACAGTAATTCACTTGGAAATAAGTTTATTATGACAATAAGAATAAACTGGATGAAGTATTGTCTTGGGGGTGTGCCAGGTGTGGGACGTCACCAACAGCAACTATGGAGCAGGACAGAGGAGATGTCAGAAATCGAGTTTCAGGAGAGCATAAAGGGAGCAATCCAAAAACTGTGCACCAGAAGGGGGTCAGAGCCGTGGTCCAGAGGAGCAGGATAATCCGAAGGGGGTTAGGAGAAGTCAGCGTCAGGGTCCGAAACAGGGATCCACCAAAACAGACCAGGAGCACACTGTATGACTGTATGGGTGAACGTTAGGCTAATGTAAAACACTTTAAGGAACATAAAGGTGAGAAAGTGCAGTTCATTCATTCACCATGAGTGAAACAAAACATATTTATTGTACTTTCACATATTTGTGAGCAGACCGTACATTCTATTTTATATATTCATATAAATATATTCAACATAGCAAACCCTGTCAAATAAATAAAATGCAAGCAGATACTGTAGCGTTTGCATCTATAATTGCCTGTACACTTATCCTCTTCAACTGGAAATCACACAAAGCACCATGTTTCCTACAGTGGATAAAGGAGGTACTTTATTTGCTACCGCAGGAACAGCTTAGATACAAAACCAATAAAAAGCGTAATGATTTCACTTTAACTTGGAGCCCTTTTGTAAACTTTATTCAAGACATCCCCTCCCTGTAGACTTTTCTGTCCTTATCTTTGCAGTGACATTTGGTATCGTATAATTGTTTACAAAAACAGACTGTAATGTTTGTGTGAAATGCTTTTTTTTCCATGATGAAAGTAAATCTGTGTGCCCGTCTTTTTTCCTTTTTTTTTCATTCTCTCTGAGCCTTTGGGTGGGCGGGTGGGTGGGCATATGTCCTGTGGTGCTATAGTATATATAGTTATTTAAAAACTGAAAACTAAACATTTTAAAAACAAAATACCAGTGACTAAAAAGATTCAACTAAAAAAACCCTCAATTCCTCAATTGGGTATTAACATAATATTGAATTATTTATCATACAAATAATCATCTACTTTGTACAGCAATCTGTTCACTTGTCATAGCCGTCCTTTAACCTTGAGAAACAGTCATTCTGGTGGACGTCTGGACACTGTATGAATTCTGATTCCTTGTTTTCCTGCAACATGTTTGAATCTCCGCTGCAACAAAATGCACCTGACTTTTATGCCAGCACTATCAGCGTTTTTTTTTTTTTTTTTTTTTTTTCCTTTCCTACCATTGAGACTCTAACATAACAAAGCAAAGTAAGAAACTATTGTTTTGTTTTGTAGCGCCCTGTGTTATTGTAGCTTTCGAGGTTATGTATCTCCTGCTAGTTGCTGTTAATCTTGTCTTCATAAAACATGTTAATACCAAATGTTAATCAGGGTTTCTGCTGAATGTGTCTGTGCGAACAACAGGCTGCTGAATGTCAACTGTTACCGGATTATCTGCTGCCTGGAACCCTGTGATAATGATATATGGAATATGCCTTCCTGTGTGGGTTGCTTTAGAAACTGCGCATGCGTGTGTGTGTGTGTGTGTGTGTGTGTGATTTAGAGTGTGCATGCAGTGATTAAGATGGGCTATTTCTATTTTCCTTGCCCCCTGAATGATTTCCTTTGGAGTGAAAAACCCTTTATTCTGCTGCTTTTATTAAATCACTTGGAGACAGAGAGAAATCATGGCAGAGGAAGAAAGACAGCTTGAAAGGACGAATGATACCAAGACAGGGAAAATGAAAGAGTAACAAAAGTGTGAAGGAGAAAGTCAGAAAAGAAAAAGAAGAGACAAGAAGGCAGGGAATTTTAGAAGGGTGCATAATCCCTGTAGTGTTTGTTGTTGTTTCTGTGTGCAGGATGGTAGAATTTAAACGCTCGATATAAGCCTAGTTTGGGCTCAGCTATCCCGAGTCACACAGCAGTGCACCGTTCGCTGTTCTGTCAACAAAAACAAAAACAACACACAAAACCAGTAACGCTGACATTAATGAGTAAACACTGCAGACATTTATAACAGTAATAATCATGGCTGTGTATCACATTCAGCAGGACAGGTAGTATTCACACAGTTCATATGTAGGTGCACCATCATGCATACTAATAATTAGTATGTCTCATTAAGTCAGTTTATTAGACCCCAGAGTTAATTGAGTCGTTCGTCTTGGTAATAAGGTCACCTTAATTTCTTATTTGTTTTGGCTTTATTTTTAACCTCTCCTTGATCTTTTTTCTACTTTTCTTTCTGAACCACATTCTTGCTTTTGTTTGTTTTTTCTCCCAGTTGTATGGCTGCATTCTTCAACATGTTTTTTTTTTTTTCTGTTATCTTTTCTTATAATCTTTCATTATTTGTGTCTTTTTCCACTTGTAGATTCTTCATTTATGTCACTTATATTTTCAACACGGAAGATCCTGCTTTCAAAAGCGGTTGGCAAAGTACTTATAGGCTGTGTAATGTCACTTTCTTTCAGATTTCTGTGTACATGGAATGTAATGCACAAATGCTGTGTCTCTGCTTATAAAATAAATGTTCTTTGGCAGTTGGTGTTCAAACATATTTTGCTCAGCTTCCTCATGGCCATGGCTTTTTCAAACACAGTTTTTATTTTGCTGCCGGTTGTCGACTTTTCCGCCATAGCTGTTTATGTGAAGGTGCAGGAGGGGGAGGGAAGGGAGGGGACTGATATTTGATGGATGTATCAGCAAATCAATCATTGTAAAGATGATCAGTACAATGATTGGCTGGACTTTTCCTCTACTCCCACCCTCTAGACTGGACTAAAACATCTCAGGTTTTTTTTTTTTTACAAACATTCTTATTCAGTGCATGATATGGGATCGTGAGGTTTTCAAGCGAAATGCTAAAAAAAAAAAAAAAAAAAAAAAGAAAAAAAAAGATCTCCTACCCCACCTTTAATGTCAGTAAGATACTTGCTCACATTACATATTACATATTTTAGTTCATTCCAAATGATTGTTCATTTCAGTAAATTAATAGGATCGTGGGAGTCCAAAGAAGACTGGAAGACAACCAAAGAATGGTGCCAGTGGGGATGGACGACGCTGGGAGACTTACTCTGCGATGGAAAAGCCTCTTAGAATGGATAAAACGGTAACAAAACAATGACAACATCAAATGCAATGATGAATCGTCAGAAGTGTGTGGGTATAAATGGAATATATCAACACTTTCAGGGGCTTCACATCCAGGAAGGAAGTGTGATGGTGGTAAATCACCATCTGTGGGAACAGCAGGAGAAACCGAATCCAAGACTGGATGGAAAACCATAGTCCCCGTGTTTCCCAATTTCTCATAAGAAACTGAAAGGCCTTTACTTTTACACAGTTTTATGCATGTGTTGGATGGTCTGCTTTGTCCACGCATAGACTGACGCAGTGTTCGGTTCTTATCTACAATGTTCTGCTTCCATCATTGATAGATACATCAAAAAAGTACAGGAGAGTCACAGCCTTTGGTTTCAGGGTTTTTCTTCTGTCTGTTACAAAGATCCATAAAAACGTGGCTCCCTCTGCTTAGAATCAATTGCAAAATGACCTGAACATTTGGGAGGGGGTCTCATTGGACACATAAAAGGATTAGAAATGAAAAGGAAAAAGATAACTCTGACAGTAGGGTTTTTTTTTTCTTACTTAATTTACATAATCTAACAAGTTCCCTGCATTTGTTGTCTTCTCTTTGCCTTCAAGGCATTCCTGGATAAATAAAGGTTGAATAAATAAATATTAAAAAGCTCAGTTATTTTATTATTTTTCTTGGCAGCTTCAGAATCCATCAGCATCAACAGGTAGCCTGAAACACAGCCAGTGGTAAAGTATAGGATAGGTTATGATGAGCTGCCTTTATTGCTTGTAAAAGTGTTTCCCTATGTATTGCATTTTTGGAAACACACATCCACACACACACACACCCTCATTTACATGCCTCATAAGGACCAACTACGTAATCATCAATTGTAGGTAAAGTTGATATTGGGTTGTGAGGATAAACATCTTTAAAAAAAAAAAAAAACATAAAAAAAATTTAATTAAAATGATTTAAAATAAATGTTAAAAATAAAATAAAATAAAATAATTAAAAAAATAATACAAATAAAATAAATGGACAAAGTCAATGTATTTTTTTTCAAATAAGGAAATAAGACATTTCGTTTAAAAAGTGTAAGTATAAAAATGAAAACAAATTAAATTAGAAATTTAAATTAAAAAACATTTTAAATAAGTATAATAACAATGAAAAAAATGAAAGAAATGAAAAAAAAGTAAACGCATCTTGAAACCTTTGACAAATACACATTTTGCTTTGCGCATGTCCCTCTTGCTTTATGGGCATTTCCAGAAAAAAACAAACCAAAACAAGTTAATGTATTTATTGGGAATATCACTTTCAGAAAAAATTGCAAATTTCACACATATTTCAACTATATTTTTTATATAATCCTCATGGGGACCTGAAATTTGGTCCCCATAGTGTCAGAGGTCCCCATGATGTGACTGTGTATACCAGTGTCCCCATAAAGATAGGAACACACACACATCTGAATACAGTGTAGTCGCTGGAAAATGTTTCTTGAGTAACCATAATGAGTAAATGTTGAACAGCTGTACAGGCAGATGGCTGATTGCAAGTAAAAGTCAACAGAGGAAGTAACTCAGGGTGTCTAGTGGTCAAGTATGGCTTCATGAAAACAAAGTGAACAACTAATGTGCACCCAGGTATGAATGTTACACCTAAACTGTGTTAAACAGGGTTTTACAGAATGAGCCAATGGAGAGTGAAGTAAAGACATTGTCAAAGTCTGAGGAAACTGCAAAGACACACGGTCCAACTGAAAGTCCTGAGACTCTGAGTCCTCCTTTGGGGACAAGAATTCCACAACTTTATTGAAGAAAAAAAGAAGTTGTCCACTGCAAAGGACATTCCATACAATGTTTGAAAATGCATCTGAAAAAATGTTGCATTGAGCCGTTTCCAAAAAAAGGAAATAATTTAACATAAAAGTTAAAACTTGTAATTCCCTGGGTCTCAAGAGGTTAAAATGACTACAGATAATTTTTTTTTATATATAATCCATAAGCGGAAGAAGTCCAGTCCTTTATAGTGTGTCATTATAGTGTGTATAATGTATATTACTTAATGTATATTGATGATGATTCTCATTAGGCTGTTTTCTTAAGTACTGTATTTACATGAACATTAATATTCCATTATACATCTAATGACTACTATCACCATGACAGGATGACAGTGCTTCAAATTGTTTCCTCATTCTATCCCTAATGTTACACCTTTTACATGATTGTCTTATGACCCTGGGTCATCATGGGTGATTCTTTCAGTGTGTATTTCTCCCTCAGCCCTGAAGGTTGTGCTGTTTTTTTTTGGGTGCTTAGCTCACAAAAAATTTGAATGGGAGTGAATGGAGTGAGTCAAGATAAATTGTGATTCTGTTTGACAAGTGCTCTGAAATTCACATATGATAGCGGTTAATAATAAATATTTGATGTGGCATAGGCAGACCACCTGTTTATGATGGGAAGCAAATGTTAGTTTTTATGTGGGCTTAGTAAGAGTCTATAATGTGTCGCGTATGTGACGTCAGACTCCGCTCAGCTGTGGTGTGGAGTCTGTGGTGACGTCACATGCGCACCAGATGTGTAGTCCAAATTATTAATGTGTTTTATTCACAAATTAATCAGCCGTTGGTTAACAGAAGCAGTTGAAACGCACATCAATAATTGTCATTTGTGTGTGATTCAGGTCACATGACAAACCAGATATTAGTATTTTATTTCCCATTGAATATCATTCATTAATTTTCTGATCTCAGGCCCCATGATCCTCCTGGAAGGGGTGGAGACTTAAGCTCCGAATAGATGAGCTGCCCATAACATTTAAAGGGGACACGTCATGCTCATTTTCTACAAGTGAACACATTTTCCTGGTGTCTCAGTGACCTGTCTGTGACATCCTTTGGTCAAAATACCACGTTAATGAAGAGATACAGCAGCCTCTTCAACCTGGAGAAACAACACTTGCTTCATACTAGAAATGAGCCGCAGCTGACTCCGCCCCTCTTCTGCATTCTACTGAGAGGCGGAGAAAGAAATGGAACCTGGAAAAGTCGAGGCAGAGAAAAAGAGAGAAAGACACTGTTGAAATAAAATCAGTTGGAGAGAATCAAAGTGGACTAAGTGCTGAGTTTTATAGCCGTGGTGCCTTCAGGTCCTCGTCTGTTAACAGCTTGTTTGGGTCCAGTTCAGTGACCTGGATTTAAAAAAAAAAAAAAAATTCGGGACATACCATGAAAATCCAGGACAATCGGGAAAAAACGAGATAGTTGGCAACACTAAGTAAAGTGCATGCACATACCGAAACACACCCCGGAAATACAAAGAACAACAAGGCGTGTGTAGGCATCTCTGCTGCTTGTCTTGTTGCTATCACCAGTAGATTTTCTGTCAATAACACAAGTAAACTTAGCGGTGATTCTGCTACAACCACTACTCTGGTGTCTGCCATGATGGTCGTTGTCCTGTTTACAATGAATGTTGTGCATGTAGTCTGTTCATGTGTTTTGTGGTGTAGATGCTATGTGTTTTACTCATCCAGGTGGCAATGTCAGATCTTTCCATTCTGGAACCCATTCTCAAGAGATAGCATTTTGGGGCACCCAAACTGGATCAGATTCACTCAAATATGTTGCTGTGTGGACGGGGCCTTAGATTAACCGATTGTTTCATGTCTTTGAATGGTGACAGGAAGCTGGAGAACCCAGAGAGAACCCACACAGACATGAGGAGAACATGTAAATCCAGACAGAAAGGTCTCACACCCATTAAATAGTGTTGGAACCAAACTCAGCACCTTCTTGGTGTGAGGTACATATACTATCCACTGCACAACTGTGTCGCCCTGATTACTATTATTTGGGTTTTAGATCTGTTCCTTTGATCTGTATTCAATGCACTCTAGGAACATATGTAGCTCTCGTCTCTATTTTTGATCAGCTCTTGTGAACACTTACCCAGCTAGCATGTCCATGTGGGCCCCAGAAGGATTACATTTGAGCTGCGTGTAAGGGTCCCGTGTGAGTTTGTCCTCAGTTTCCATAGTGACCCCACATGTGTTTGCTCATATCAGAATCAGACGCGCTTTATTCTCATTGTACCAGGTACAATGAAATTGAGGTAGAGCTCTCAGGTTCATTGAGAACTTACAGAAAGACAAAAAATAACATAAAAGCACAGTTATTTACATTAAAAATGAAACACATTGCAAACTAAGATATTTGTAACATATCTATCTATCTATCTATCTATCTATCTATCTATCTATCTATCTATCTATCTATCTATCTATCTATCTATCTATCTATCTATCTATCTATCTATCTATCTATCTATCTATCTATCTATCTATCTATCTATCTATCTATCTATCTATCTATCTATCTATCTATCTATCTATCTATCTATCTATCTATCTATCTATCTATCTATCTATCTATCTATCTATCTATCTATCTATCTATACTTGTATTAAACAAATCAGTTGGCTGGTGAATGTTGAACTTTAAATGTCATTGCTGAACCTGTCATTGTGTCTTTCAGAATGTGCTGCACAAACCTAGCTGTTCCCAAATCAGCTGAGAGATAAGGTTTTATTGTTATCAGACGAGTCTCTGAAGATGAAGAAGCGCTGCCACAGCCGCATCTTTACTGTGACACTCTAGTGAGTCCTCGTCAGTTTACACAGGATTGCATTTGAGTAAGATGTTGTGATTATGTTATTGCATCTCTCCCTATATACATTTCTAAAATAAAAAATCCAGGATTACACAGTATGGCTGGTCCAATAGCATTAACTGTTAACCCATAAAGACCCAAACTTCCACCAGCTACCAAAACCATCTGCTGATCTAAGCTGTTTAATAACTGATGATCCACTAATCCTACACAGCCATGAAAATATGTCATCTTTTCATGCTCAGATGTTCAGAGGCTCCATAGTGAATTTAGAAACACCTTCATCTTCTATAACATTGATTCAACAGTGAATGGAGACACGAGTTCATGATAGATTTTACTTATTATTATTATTATTATTATTATTATTATTATTATTATTAATAATTTTGCTGGAGTTTGTTTGTCTGTCTGTCTGTCTGACATAACTCAAAAACTTACAGACGGATCTTGATGAAAATTTCATCACATATTAGGGGTCTAACAATGACTAAATGAGTAGATTTTGGTGATGATCCAAAACAGATCCTGGATCCCTTTGAAATTTTACATTGCAGTAAATGGAGACTAAATTTCAAAGTGATCCAGAATCCAGGATCTTTTCTGGATCACAACCAAAATGTAATTATTTGTTCCTTGTGACACTCTCAACACATCCATGAAAACGTAATCAAAATCCATCCATAACTTTTTGAGTAATGTTACTGACAGACAAACAAACACCAACGAAAACATAACTATCCTTGGCAGCAGTAATAAGACAGAACATGACACCTGAGTCTTAATTCATGACATTTTCCAAATAAATAATGACAAATAACTTAAGAAACGTTAGATAGAGAAAAAAAATAATCATTTATTTTATAGGTTAATGCAATGCAAGGGCTTTAAATTTCACTCAAAGCAGTGTTTGTACTTCCTTTGAAGATTATATATCAGATGATGAGAAACATGAGGAGTAATTGTTGAGGTTTGTGCATGTATAAATACATTATCTTTGGTATGTAATCAAAGCGCATGATGAATAAAGATGTATGAAGACACTTTTACTCTTTGGACAGCATGTGTTTGTGTGTGAAGCATCAGCCTTTTCTGACTATGCTGAGACAGTAGTTTCAGTGGTGCTTTCTAGGCCAGTGATGCACCTAGTGATTTAAGTAAGTGCAGAATTTTAGAGTAAATGCTCTCTCTCTCTCTCACACACACACACACACACACACACACACACACACACACACACACACACACACACATCAGACCGTAGATCTGGAAGCACAGATACACACACATTAACTTATCAGTCCTGTACCTGCAAGATAATTTAATACAGTACCAAAGACACTTGCCCAGTAAATAATCTTCAAAGTGGTTATTTGTACACACTGTAGGTCCTTGGTGTATTCTCATCCAACACACAAACACACACTTATTGACAAAAGGTGATATAATTTACCCTGCAGCTCTGCACCAAATAAAACACATTGCCCTGTGCTTGTCATTTTCCTGTTTTATTCTTCACTGTCCTCTGTTCTGCTCCACTTCTCACTGTTTTATTTTGAAATCATCCATAATGTTCTGTTTCTTCTTCATATATGTAATTGTGATGCAGTACACTGCTTGTAGAGCAAAAAATTATTCTGAATGAAATATCAACTGAATGCTGGACACTCGGCACAACACCACAGATCAAATGGAACTCCATAGGAATGAGAGTAAAGACCCTTGAGGTTCATTAATGCTCTATGTCAATTACACTTATGGATACACACAGGTTTGTCTGTGTCCTGGAAGTGGATGGATATGGACCAACTGGAGAACATGAAGCAGTACCTCTGAGAACCATGGAGGAGTTGTGTAGGGAGATTTTATTTGATTTTGTGTAATTATTGTTGTATTAGAAAGGCATATGTCTATAACAATAAAATAAAATAGGATGGCTATAGAAGGTTTCAATGATAATATTCATATTTTCCTTCAAGAATTTCCTTTTATGAGCCATTAATTTAAGTTAAAACAGTAACAAAACTAAATAGAATGGCACTTTAAAGCCAATCATTTCCAGAAAAGGTGGACATCTTTCATTTTTAAGAGTAGCTATTTGAATTAGTGAGAAGCTACCAACATTGATTACAACCCACCCTTCTCAATATCAATGTTAGTAATGCCTCCTCTGTCATTGCCCTGTTTGTCATTATTGTTACCTGTTCGTCTCTCAAAAAATTTGCTCTTAGTGTTTGGCCAGTATGTTCATTTAGAGTGACATTTAAAACTATATTATAATAATATAACATTTGTTACCCTGTCCCCTAAAGGACAGAAAAAGGTATTGTTTTTTGTTTAATTTGTTTCTTAGTTTTGCTGCCAGAATGTTAAAAAAACAAACAAAAAACAATTGATTGAATTCATACCAGATTGGATCTATAGATTCACAGTGACCCAGAAAAAATGTCATTACATTTTGGGAAATAAGTATGTCAAAGTTAAAATTTGTATTCATGAATTAATTTTATATATATATTTTTATATTACTTATAATAGGGCAACATTTCACATCTATAAAGCATCCAATTTGGTTTCAATTTACTTCTAACGTGGCACATAAATGGAGGTAATTGATACGCTGACACCAACACATATATAGACATGATGGCATCAGCTAGATTAATATTAAAAATAATCTACAAAACATGTGATGTGTGGAGTTTGATGTGTCTGTCAGTACTTTACTGTACTGATCAGCTGTTAAACCCACATTAACTAGAGTGGAATACACTCATTTCTCATGGAAACCTTCATTCAGAATTAACATGTCCGTGTAAACACAAAGGAAATAGCTTTAATTCAGAATTATTTTATTGTGAATAAATCATTTGGAGTTCAAAAACATCATATAAACATAGCCATTGTTTTGTAGCCCAGACTCCTGCTAGAAAAAGAAACACCTGAATCAGCGTCTCTAAATAGGGTCGGTCTGAACAGTGTATTTCTGTAAGAATCCTTCATAACAAAGTCATATGGACTGACCTGAACCTAATGTTGGATAATGCAGGTTTATGAAAATTATTTCCTTGCTGGTGAAACAAAAAGCTCTCATGTGAGTATTTGATACTTTTGCCAACGAGCCTTCAGACATGCAGCTGTGCTCTCAGTAGATAAAATGGAGGATGGTTTGTAATAAGAACCTCACTGTGAATTCTTAAGAGACCACAATTACGGTACTGGTTTTTGTTACCTGAAAGCCAGAACAAAACCTGTGGGTTTTATTTTAATTGGAAATGTATGATCCGTTTCCACAGAATAATCCTTGAAGTATTCATTCAGTGTGGATAATCGTCTGCTGAAAATATGTGATGTTCAACCCACAGTGTCTTTGCCAATGACAACTGTCAAACTTACACTCAGTGAAAGTCTGCACACAGCTACATGAGGCTCTGAAGTGTTCGAGGATATACTGCCATTTCAAATCTTTGACTAATGTTTACCACTTATGTTGTCTACAGTCTGCCTGCACTGAAAGAGCCCCAGCTGTGTTTACCAGCTGGAGGTGTTTGTTTTTAACAGTTCATCTGTCAGTCATGACTCAGGGAAGGGGAGTGAACCCTGGTTATCAACAGAATGTGAGGCAAAATGATTAAAGACCAGAGGATCCATGAGAACATGTTTACACCTGAATGTTGTTTTAATGTGTTTTATGTAAATTAGGCCTGTCATATGATTAAACATTTTTAATCAGGTTAGTTACAGGGTTACTTTGGATTAACTTCGATTAATCATGATCAAAACACTTTGTCAGTTGACTCAGTTTATTTATTTTGTGTGAAATGTGAGTAAAAAAAATTAAAAAAATAAAGGATGGCATTTTCTAAATATATTCAAAAACTCTTCTCAAATACAGAAAAAAACCCCCACCAAAAAATATGAGAAATGTGGAAAATATCCAAAACTTACGCAACAAGTGATGCCTGCCACAACAAACCCTGCCCCCCTCACACACATTTTACCTGATTTACCCTATCTTATCATTGTGAAAACACATTTTTGGTGATTGTGACCTTGACCTTTGACCTACATTAACTAATATTTCATGGGTTCTATTCTGTGCCACCTTGTACCTTTCTTGAAAATCTCATGTCAAAGTCTCATAGTTTTTGCGTAAACCTGCTGACAAACAGACAGACAGGCAGACCAACAAACAAACCAAGTCAAACAAAATACCCCTCACCCCTTTTTTTTGTTGGAGGGGGGGTCAGCTAACTCTGTCCTCAGATACCCACTGGGCTGAATTGAGGAGGTGGCGGACAGATGGACATTAACAAAACTGATGTCCATATTTGAACATATATGGTGGTTTATGTACATGTATACAATGGATTAGTAAATATTCCACTAGAAAGAACCTGTAAAGTCAATGAATCATAATATGCAGACAGTGTTTTGAAGTAGATCTGAGACCAATATACCTTTGGACTAAAACCTATTCTTTTGTCAATTCTAAGAATTACACATTTTGACCCCAGACTTATCTTAGAAACTTGAGCCAACCAAACTCAATTCCAGACACATTTTACTTGTAGACCAGTGTTATTATTTATTTTGTGTGTGTGTGTGTGTTTGTGAGAGGGGAGATAGTAAAAGATGAATTTTCAAACCTGTCAAAAACATATTCTTATTCATTAATATTTTTGCCAAAAATATAAAATGACAGATATAACAGTGAAAATCACAACTTTCAAGCAGTAGCCTAATGCTACTACAGTAACAAGCTTTGCCAAAATTATTATGATGACTAAATTATGAGTCATTAAATAGGTCAGAGTAAATGAAATAATCAGATTAGTAGATTTTGTTAAAATGATATCAAACATTAGGTTGAAGTATTTTTTGCACACATGCCGGCCCATGACTAATTAATCACTGCGCTACCCCTCTGTAAAAAACACTACACACTACACACTTAAAACACTTTCATTGGTTTTGCCAATCCACAGGTACTTCCACACCCACTCCTTCATATTACTTGCATTGACATTTTTGCTTTTTACAGTAGTGATGTGTTGGGGTCCTGGTACACCAGCCATGTCAAGTAAATGAAAACTAGCTTATTATCAGTGGATATTCACACCTAATTGTAGAACATCAAAAAATAAAATAAAATAGGTACATTGTATTTGAGACTGTGTGCAGCCTCTCAGCAGCAGCTGACTCAACCTCTCTACAAACACTTTTTAATATTTATCAGAAAATAACTATTCAGTGTTCTGTTTGAGTCAGTGATGTACAGGTTCATGTATAAACGACCGGTAACCGACCGCTTTTTTAACTAGCCTGCCCGCAACTTGCACCGTAAGAGATATATGTGAAAAGGAAGGACCCGACCCGCTTCTCAACCCACTTTTCTAAAATGTAGTCAGTGGTCTTTATGAACATCACATGACCTTACTCACATACCTGCATTTATTTCTGTGTTAAAATCCCATGTCATGGCTTGTAAGTTAATATGTTGAGAAAATATTTTTGTCCTGCTTCATCATTCAAAAGTTATCAATGTACAGCATCTAAACCAGGGGTCGACAACCTGTAACACCCAAAGAGACATTTGAACCCAGTTTCCATGTAAAAGAAAACACTGGGATCTGCTTTAAAAATCTCAGCCAATGTGTCCAAAACCTTACGTTTCCAAAGCTTCCACTCGCCCAACTTGACTTTCTCTCTTGCTCCCTTCATACCGTAGGATACTGACAATGTTGTACGTCACCTTCACGGAAATTCAGTTAATAAAGTGCATTTACCAGGTTATTTCAATGTTTATCTCAACCAACAAATGACCTGATCAACCCCAGTGTGGCACCTCCATAACCCAGACACTCTGCCTATTTCCATTATCACCCTAACCTGGACATTTCTTTCATCACCACGGACTCTGGCTGATCTACCCCAGGTTTTGTTCTCTGTCTCTGTCGTTGTCTTGGTTTTTGCTTCTGTTTTTATTAAATCCATTCTCCCTTCAACATCTGAGTCCTCTCTCCACCTCACCCCATCATGACAGGTCTGGCATATTTTTGAAGCGGCTCTGTTTCTTTTTGTTTTCTTTTTTGTTTTGACCATATGGGGTTTATAGTAGACAGAAGAATACATATTTAACTTGGGTATTTACTGCTATGCCAACTGCCTGGAGTCCAACCATGAATATGAGTTAATGATTAAAAGTGACCAGATAATTACCTTACTATGGATCAGTTCATAAATTTAATGTCAAATGGTCAGAGCATCATCTGAACATCATCTACATACACTATATGGCCAAAAGTATTCAAGTTTTTCTTTCCTAACAGGAATATGGTCTACAAAACAATGACAAATGCCATCATATAGTTTTATAATGTGATAAATATCATTCCATTGCATTGATTAGTTTGGTTTGAATTCTTTTCTTTGCTTCTAAAATGCCTCAGAGGTAGTTTTAACTTAACTTCTCTGTGATCTGTCGATTGCCGATCACAGAAGGAATTTTAAATGTCCATACCTTTCATCTAGGTATGGATAGTTGCATCTAGGGCTGCAACTATTATGTATTCTGTATATGTGGATATTACTGTAGAGGTGACATAAACCTGTTAAAGTCATTTCACCTCTACAGTAATATTCACATATACAGAATACTGCACTGAAGAAAATAACACATTGTAATATGCATTATGGGAATTCATATTCAGTCATAGAATTTAATCAAACTGTTGTGTGCGTTTGACTTATTCAGGGAAAGTTGAACTGGATCCAGGGTTGACTCCATTGATTATTGTAATGCATTATTTAAATATCCCAAAAGTCATGTGTCAGCATCCTGCAGTATATATAGACTTGGACTAATAAACTGTATGGGGAGTTGTCTCAATGATTACAAGATTAAAAAAAAAACCAAAACCATACATTATAATGTTATATAGAGAATTTTAATAATATGAATAGAGGTGGAAAGTAATTAAGTAAAATTACTTTGTTACTGTACTTTACTTGAGTATAAATTTTTCTGGCAACGTTTTACTTTTGCTCCCTACATTTTTGCATACATACCTTTACTTTATTCTGAGAATGTAAGGAGTATAGACTTGTTACTTTTTCCAAAAAATAGATGTGACCGTATGAAAAATAAGTCACCAGAGGAAAAATCAGTGGAGGAGAGGAACTGACTTTATATATAATAACTATATGACTATTATCTCCCAATTTTTACTTTTTATCTCATAATTTTAACATTTTATCTCACAATTTAGTCTTTTCCTCTTAAAATTATGCATTTTTAAAATCTCATTTGTATTTTTTTCCCAATGACTTTTTCTTAAGTGTGACTTTTTTTCCTTGTTTTTCCTAAATTCCCTCTCCATATCCACAAAATTGAGCACAGTGACCCTAGCAAACACATTATCTAAACAGTAACTCATGTTTAAATGCTTTACTTGAGATACTTTTGAAAGTTTTCAGATTTTTCCTCGTTAAATAATTATTATTACATTAATGGCAAAAAAATATGCAGTTTTACTTTTTACTTTTGTACTTTATTATAAATATGAAATTGTACTTCAGTAGAGGAGTTGAATCAGTACTTGTACTTTTACCAGAGTATTGTTTCACACCAGTAGCTGTACTTCTACTTAAGTACAAAATGTGAGTACTTTGACCACCTCTGAATATGATAATAAAACATACTTTAGAAACATTCTCTGTAGACAGACAGACAGACAGACAGACAGACAGACACACCATCCGTCCGCCCATGATTCTCCTTCCCTTTGTCATCTTCTTCTGATTGTTCTTCTTAGAGCTCATCCTTTCCCTTCAGGCCTAGTTAGTTTCATACAAAACAAAAGCCTTGAAATCAAGCTAAAATCAAAGATACAGTATAGTGGGTAAAACAGAGCATGTGAGGGAAAGGCTTATGAGTTTCAAAGAAAAGAAAAAAAAACAAAAAAAGAGATCAGTAAAGATAAGCAGATTCTGGCAGAAGGCTGTATGAGAAGAAAGAGAATTTAAACGGCAGCTGAGGACAAATGACAGAAGGAGTAAGTCCCTCAAAGTACAAGTCAAAGTATTTGCTTCAAAATAGTAAACTCACAATATATTATATTAATCAATGGCATTGGCAGTTTGTTAGGAGTGTTGTGTCCATCTCCTGAAGTGCTTAGATATAAGTGTTGGGCTTTTCTAATTGTGAGTGACAGGTCTAAACTGCTCACATAAAACACATTTCAGGTTATTTTAAAGATATCCCTACATCTATATCAACTGCCAGCTATGTTGAAAAGGAAATAGAGGTTGTTTTGGGAAAAATTCATTAACTAATACTTTATCTATAATTATTAAGTAAGCATATTTAACTCTGCTCAAATTATATTTATAGCCTAAGTGGTTGGTTAAGATAAACCTCTTAGAGTCTTCTCATTAATTTAATATCACAATCATAGTTTACAATCAGTTACATTACAACAAAATATTTCAACATAAGATTACTTTTAAGATTACATAGTCACGTGTCAGAAAAGTCTAGTCTGAGTCTATGAGCATCCACACCCTAAGAGGGGTCATGAGGCACTAAAGGGGGGGAAGCTCAGACACTCAGTTTTATAACACCTTCCCATCGACCCCTCCTTCTTCCGTTGGTTCCTGAAGGATTGTTGGGGTGTTGGTTCCTCGGGAATGCGGTGGGGGTTTTCCCTTCCCCCGCAATTGTTACCTGCATGCCTGCATGTAAACTGCTCCACTGTGATCACTTTTACAATCACCTTTAAACTCCAAAAAGTACATTTATGCATTAACATTTATATCTCTGATATTGTTGTAATTTTCCAACACACGGTGTGGTGTTAGGGTTACAATCACTAATACTTCCATAGTCATCACTAATCATAGTCTAATGACAAACTATGAGTTGTTAAGGACAGTTATGTTTTATGAGTGAGTAGAACATTTAATTACATCATAAATATATAATTGCTGCTCTTGTAAATTATTTAAAACCCCCCTATTGTGAATACATAGAGATATATGATGTAATTTATTACATACTTTAGTTCATGAGTCCACAGCTGAAGTGTCATAATCATGATTAAAAATTAATGTAATATGTGTTTCAGAAAGAAGTCTTCAGTTATTACCTACTGTGGGTTATTGGTAGACTTGTCCCTCGTCTCGTCATCTGAACCCGCTTTATCCTCACTAGGGTCGCAGGGGTCACTGGGGGTCACTGGGGGTCTAATCCAGCTACAATGAGTGAACGCGGGGTACACCCTGTATGAGACGCCAGTTCATCTCAGGGCTGAACATATATAGACAAACAATCACTCTCACATTCACACCTATGGACAATTTAGATTAACCAATTAACCTGTCAGTGCATGTGTTTGGATGGTGGAAGGAAAATGGAGTGCCCGGCGAAAACCCACGCGGACAACATGCAAACTCCACACAGAAAGGTCTGGTGTGGGATTCAAACCAGTGTCCTTCTTGTTGTGAGGCACGAGTGCTAACCACTGCACCACCGTGCCACCCTATTGGTGGACTCATTAATACAAATGACTGACAAATCATTGTTGTCACTTAAGCAGTAAATGCCATAACATTGTTGTGCATAGGAAGAGTGTGCAGTTGTGTAGTTAAAGTTGAGTTAGATCCAGTTTGAAGCAGGTTTAGTCTAAAACTATTCAGCGAGGTTGACTGTTATGAATTTGTTAATTTGATTATGTTACTGTGCACATTTAAGCAGAAAAATAATTTCCTCTTTTCTTATCACATAAAAATTAGAATTGTGTTTTCAAGCTTTACAATGAGACATGTCTATGTATAGAGGGAACAATTTTCCAGTCCCTATGTGACATTACCAGGTTTCCACAGTAACTCTGGACCGACTTCATTTTTTAGCAGGTGTATTTCTAACACCTACTATGTTTGAGTGTCATTTTGTGTCATGTCACGCCACGTCATGTCAAGCAAAATGACACAGAATTACCACAGCTCAGACAGATACTGTTAACTGGTGAGGACAAGGCTAATGTGATTACTCTCAAGTAGTGCAGACAATCTGTTTTATATAACTGACCTGACAGGCAAATCTATTTGATGGCACCCTCAATAAAGCCTCTGACTTTTTTTTCCTTTAATCCAGGCTTGGTTGTTTTGTCATTTTTTCGCCTGATTATTGCTTTCTCATGATACCTACGCTTCCATGCAGCTCATGACAATTAAAAACACACTTCACGTTGCTCTTTTGTGATTCAAGTCTTAGGTGGAGCCAGACTTGCAGGAAATAATTTGATTAATTTTTACATCATTTACAACTTGTTCACCACAATGTTCATTTTAGAACAGTTACTGACTAATACTTGGGAGTGATGTATTACTATCCATGAGCAGAAAGGTGGTTTTCATCAGTTGATTCAGGTTCTAAAATGGAGTTTAAAGTTTTACTTTCATTCTGAGTTCAACCCAATTCTAATGTTAAAATATGGACGATTAATATCTTATTTTTGGTAGTGTGGTTTGCACTAAAGCTCATATATCAAACTGTAAATTTGCTGAACAACCTACTCAATAACCCAAGCAAAGCTCATAAATCAAATCCCATAACCACAATCATGTTTCATCTTTAAAATAGGCCATTTATCAGAACAAAGTGGCACTAATGTAACTGCTACTATTATCTCAATTAAAAAAAGGAAAAACAGACTTTAGGCTGTCAAACTTAATCCATCTACTAAAAATAAGGCTCACTAACATGATGTACCTCCAGCATGTGCCATTTGTGCCATGTATTTTTGCTCTTATATGCATTTTTGGGATCAATGTTTGAGGGTACATGTGTTGGGAGAGTATTTGTAGGGTGGTGGCCACTGAATAAAGGGAAAAAAGACAAACACCAACAAACTTATAAGGTAACAGGGACACACTGAACCACCCATTGCTATACGTTGCACAAAGGCATTGCTTCTACTGTCTTCCTCCAGTTCTCTCCACATGCCTGCCTTTTAATCGTACTGTTATATGGCGGCACAGTGACTGAGCAGTTAGCACTCTTGCCCCATAGCAAGAAGACCTGGGTTCGATTCCCAGTTTGATTTGTGTGGGGCTTTAATGTGTCTGAATGGGTTCCTCCAGCCAGTTGATTCTGACCATTAGCCTGGCTCTACAGCAGGAGATGGGTCCCCGGGCGCCACCCATGGCTGCCCACTGCTCCTTCCAGGTGCCCCAATGGCATCAAAGAACAGATGGGTTAAATGCAGAGGACACATTTTATTGTACAATGTATAATGACAAATAAAGTAC
The DNA here is from genome assembly GCA_020466265.1 of Siphamia tubifer. Taxonomy (NCBI): domain Eukaryota; kingdom Metazoa; phylum Chordata; class Actinopteri; order Kurtiformes; family Apogonidae; genus Siphamia; species Siphamia tubifer. The sequence continues at coordinate 31,575,511 of CM035795.1, read as the reverse complement.
TTTACCTTTACCTAATCTGAGTAGCTGAGTCTCAAAGATATTGTAACATTATATATAAATGTAACCTGAAGAGGAATCGAGGAGTATTGTTTTTTTTTTTTGTTTTTTTTATTTGTTTGTTTGTCAGTGACTTGAGGCAAAAACTATTAATTTCTAGAGCCGACCGATATTGGACTTTTGGGGCCGATACCAGTATTTAAGGGTAAAAAAAAAAAAAGCTGATATATGGCTGATATATATTGGCTGATATATGAAATAAGAACATTGATCTACACAGGATATAATAATCTTATATTAGGTAATTATGGACATGTAGATTAACAGTTGTATAAATCTTTATCTCACAAAGCTAATTGACACAACTTTCAAACCCTGTATAATATTCTGATATCAGACTAATATTTGATCAATGGGAAACCAGAGGATATAGATGTGGTATAGTTTGTATTTTGGGCAGAGCAAACTAATGAAAAAGATGTGTCTGTATTTTAGAAGCAGTGAAGTAAAAATTGTTTGGTAAATAATTCTTTCAAATGGCATGTTTTAAAAGGGAGAATGTCTGTTAAGAGCTAAAATATTTGTGAGTGGCAGGGTTTATTGTGCCTGTCATTTATTTCTGATTGTGTTTTGCAGGTGCTGTTTAAATGCATTAATAAATATACCTATATAAAATGTTTCTAGAGGAATTGCAGTAAATAAATGCATTTCCTCCTGTCTGTGGTGGAGATATGGTTGTGGTGTGTGTTAGTATCTGTGTTAATTCATCCTACAATGATGCCTTGTAGACAGACCTGTATTTTTATAAGGCACATCAGAAAGTGGGAGTGGCTTTGTAATTGAAGTTGTGTTTTTTTATGCTGAAATATGCAGTAGTAGTGCTCCTTTTTAAATCCCTGCCAACAAATCCACATTCAGAAACAAGAGAAATGAAAAAAAGAGAGAAACAAAGCCATAGAGCAGCATTTCTGGAGATAGATATACAATAACACACTTCTTGTGGGTCAGAAGTAATGATTGTGATCGAAACAACACTACTCATACAATAAAATTCAGTGGAGTCCAATATCACTTTAAGACTTACTTTAATAAAGCTTCATGTGTTGGAACCAAGGCAATATATAAAATAAAATGCTGCAGTTTTCTTTGTGCATATACTGTACTTTTCACCACCAATTTCCTTTTTTGGGCTAAATTTCTTTGCACATATTAATTTATATTAATCATATAACTGTATATCCAGTGGTTTATGGATATTCAGACATAAATGTGTTCTGGGTGAAGGAGATTACTTTTCTCACATTTCTTTTCTTCCCCTCTGAACTAAGATCATGTTGTCAGCCTGACACGACAGGCTTTGCAGTTTAATAATAATAATTTAATGGAAAAAGACACACACAAAAGCTGTTATTCAATGAAAAAAGAAAAAATCACGTGCTAAAGTAATCATATGTAACTATGCACATTTAGACTCTGAATGTGAAAAGTGAATTTCCATATAAATGCAATGAAATGCTTTTTTGAAAATTTAAATATGAGTTGGTGGTGCAGTACCTGTGATAAAGACTGACCCGCATAACCCTGTAGACTTTAACTGCTCACACGGCGAATATGTGTCATGTCTTTGCCGTCAATTTCACACTTTTGGAACAGGTGCAAGAGAGATGTCTCTAACAGTTTAGTTTGTGGATCCTTTAAAGAAGACACGTAGGGAATGACAAGATGAAAAGCGACTGTCTGGATTTAGAGTGTGAAGTGTCTGGCCAAGTTGAGGTTTTCCCCATCGGTGTTCACACTTGTAATTGACAGACTGTTGGCTGGAATGGACAGAAGATACAGTCCATCTCACAATGTTCAGTGGGAAAGTAGTTTTTTTTTTTGTTTTTTTTTTTTTAAAAGAGACATATACAGGTTGTCAGTCCCTCCAGGATTTTGCAAGCCTTTTTTGAGATTGTTGCATCCTAAAATGTCTGATGTTGCATGAGCTTTTCTGAAAAATTGTGATGAAAGTTGCAGTGGTTTTTAGGCTTTTGTCGCAGGAGGAAGTGAAAGTTGCGATACATAATTGCAATTTTTTTTCTCCCTTTTTGTAATCAATTAAGTAATATTTCAAATATTTACTTACTGGAAAATTAATTCAAAGTCATTGTGATATGGTTCTCAAAACTACCTTACTGTAATGGCAATTGAACGATTATGAGGATATTTTTTTTCAAATGAACCTGTTGGGTCAAAGGTTAAAGTTCATATGACCTCACAACACTACATGAAGTTATGAAACATAATAGAAATGTCAGTAAAAAAAAAAAACCCAAACATTATTACTCTTACTGTGTACTGTGTAGTAGAGGTCAAAGGTCATGAGGATACAGAAATGAAATTCTTGGTTTTTGATCTCTTGCTATATTGCAAAAACACATTTCGGTGACCTTTACCTACCTTCACCAAAATTTAATGGGATCTATTCTGGACCACCTTGTACCTTTCCTGACAATTTCAGGAAAATTTGTCCAATAGTTTTTGTGTAAAGTCGCTGACAAACAGACCAACAACCAAAAAAAACTAACTAAAAACAATATGCCTCTCCCATGTGCTTTCCGCTCAATGACTGCTACTCACTTCATGTGCCTTTCTTCCTAATAAGAAATAAACAAACCATAATTAATGTTGTAATTAACATCAATACAGGTACACTTTAATAATGGTTTTATGAATGAATTGCATTGTTTAAATGTGAAACACTAATCGAATAAATGACTCTTCTTTGAGGGAAGATCTCAAGGTATTGGAATCTGACCAGATGTTGAAATGGAATTAAATGGCTGAAATAAGTGAATATCTGGAATCCCAGGAATCTGCTGAGGATATCAGCTACATAATTTAAGCAAGATCCCCTTCAAGCTTCTTCTAAATCTCAACACGCTTATGGGCTTCTCACCCATTACAACCTATCAAGAACATCAGTGGAGGGATTCAAAGCAGTGTCATGTTTTACCACATTGTCTGTCCACATGTAAGCCTGTCTCAGCCTGTCCCTGTCATATACAACAAAGCTACAAATCTAATCACATTTCGTAATAAATGTAATTCTGCATTAGACTTTTCAAAAAAGCCCACAACTGGGTGTTCTGTTTTCATACTGTTGTGATTTTGTTTCAGACAATAATGAAGTATTGACTCAACATGCATTGGTTTTCTGTACAGTTTGTGTTGGAAACATTTCCATGAAAGATCTGTTTAGTATGTAACAGTTTAGTATGACCCATGAATTAACAGGCAGTCAAAGTAGCAAATATAATAATATCACACAGTGTGATGTGAAAAGGTTAGGCTTGTCACTTCATATTTTCATATGTTTCATAATTAAACTCACCCATGTTTAAAAAAAATGCTGTGACTTCAACATCAGGTGCCATTCTTTTAATTTAGAGGCGTGTCCAGTGGTGAAAACAACAGTGCTTTGAGCCTTTTCACTTTGTCATTTCTTTGACTTTGAAAGTTGATTCTAAGCACTTGTCGTTCCATCTTATCACTTTATAACACATTGTAAAAAGGCCCCATGGCATTAGTTTGAGAGATCAGCAAAGTGACTCACTACTCCCTCTAGTGGTCATATAAACGCCTCAGTTTATTGGTGTAAATACATTAATTTTATATTTGTACATTTCAGTATGTTGGCACTTTTAGCAGAAGTTCAGTTATTTTTTTCTATATTGTAATGACAAAATATAATGCATGTAAGTTCCATACAGAAAGATCTAGTGCGTGAATTAAACCAGGGTCTATCTGCTGTCAGGCATGAGTGCTAACCACTGCACTAACCATGTCGTGGTTCCATCTCATCACTTTGTCTTAGAGACCTTAATTGTTTGTAATCAAGGGGATATTAAGCAATATTGTAAAATAAAATTAAAAAAACAGAGAACATCTCACAACCTATCTTTAACTATAACTGCAGTAGTGCTTCAGTGTCTTCATCTATCCACCCCTATAATGCTGTTGTTAAAACCAGCTGATATTTGCCATACACATTCAATTAATATTTACCAAATTAACAATTTTAGGTCTGGAAGAGAAGTTTATATCAAGTTCTACACAGACACAAATAACCAGTGTGATCAAAACTCTCTGAACTCTATGTAATCTCTCTGAGTTAGGAATGACTGTATGGTTAGAAAAACAAATATCAAACTCTGTGTAAGTCACAATCTATTTAATGGAATCTAAAAAAAAAAAAAAAAAAGCCTTAGTTTTTGGGAACACGAAGATCTGGATTTGTTATTCGCTTCATTCAGCGTCGTTGTATTATAGCTTGGCTTTCACACAACTCTTCATGGCCAAGCCCCGAGAATCAGATTATAGAAAAGATTAAGGAACATTTTTGACAGTTTTAATGAAATCTGATAAGTGGATATGATATGCCTATTTTCTGTTCTGTGTTGTTTTTGGAAATTGGAGCAGAAATTGAAAAAAGAAAGTGCATATTTTCTGTAAATCAACAGAAAATCTGAAAACCAAACAACCGTCATTTTTACTATATGTTATATGTGCATACAGCTCATTTTAAATACACAGTCTGATGGGAGGTGACTGCAGTTACTTTTCTCAAGCTTTTAACTGTAGAGGATGCATGTATTTTCTTTTATGTGTATGTAATTCTACATTTGTCAGACAAGTCAATCCACAGCATCCAGACATGCATCACTCTATCCTAAGAGCCCGGAGGGTCATTTTTAGAAATAAAAGACAGCTGAGTGTAGGAGGGTTTTTCTTTCACTTCTTCTTTCTTTTTCCTCTCATGCTTTTCTTTTCTACTTTCTCTCTGACCATAGGCCCTCCTCTCACTTCCTCCCACTTGCATTTAAGAGAGAAAGCATCTTAAGAGAAGCTGTCTTCTTTTTCAGACCCCTGATCCCTTGTCTATTCATCTTCTTTTCTCCTATTCGCTCTCTTTCACAAGACACTGACATGTGAAACACATGATTATGTGCCTCTTTCTCGTCTATCCCTCCCAGCTGCCCTTCTCTCTTATCTTTCTCTGCCCCCTCTTCCATATTATGGCCAGTGTTTCCCTGATGGTCTCTTAATTAAACCCATATAAACGTACTTTATCAATGGTCCACTTCACATTTTCTGACATTAGTCGAGTAAAACTAATTGTAACTAAGAAGACCACTGACTATTATTGAAAATGTACATTCTTAATTTAAACAGTGAAGAAAATATGCTATGAGACATAGTGGATTACTGGAAATAATAGACTGCATGTTCCCTCATTTTAATGTGTGGTGTCAGGTAGTCATTAAGCCAGTCCTTACTTGGTTGTATCTTTGTGAATTCTATTAATACATTTTCTTCTGTCTACCAGGGCCAATCCTGACCTCACAGAAACCTATTAGCGTAGCATGTTAGATACCAATAATAATATGAATTTTATCACCTACATTAGTCCCACTGATATATTTTTAAATAGAAAATGTGGTTTTGACAAAAAGGGAAAATTCCAAGGCACTTTTCTCTTTTTGTCATACTCTTAGTTTTTCCATCCAAAGAACACCTCTAATTATTACTTATTGGAGTCCAGGTAGTGCTCCTGAAGCTAACTTTTTTGGAGAAAATACTGTTTGTTATGTCAGACCCTTCAGGATTTCGCCATTTTGCAATTTGCAACTTCAACACAAATTCAGCCAATCCCAGTGAATTCAGTGCGATGTTGCAATTTTAACCAATCATCATGACTTTCCCGCAAAATGTGCGACATCTTCAGATGCTCCTTCCATCTTTTCCTGTTTACCTTACAGTACGAAGCAACATGTGCACGGCCAGAAGTTCACATTTAATGACTCAAATGACAGTATGCCCTAGTACCAACAGGTGCATTTGGAAGAGTATATAAATTGACTCATGTACCTTAAAGTCACCAAAAAGTTTATCATTGTGTTTTTTTCTGCTTTCAACATGAAGGTTAATGGAGAGTGCTTTTTGAAACATTTCCTAGTCAGCTATTCAAGGAACTCCAGCTTTGACATTTCTTTTGTCTTTATGTCTCAGTCCTGAGGTTGTAGATCTCCACAGACACTGCACAGTTTCATGTCATATATGGACATATTAAAAAAGACAAAACATTTTTGAGTTGTCCACTGATGTTTATTAAATATAACAAAAAAAAAAAAGGTTGTATTTTACACTCTCCTTTGTCAGGCACAAAGTCCCTGAACACATCCCTTCAAGACTAAACATAAACAAACCTAGAGAACCATTGTCTCGTTAACACAGAGACATGCTGGACTAAAACGTGCTGCAGGCTACACATCAACTTAATGTTAGTCTTATTGGCTGACATCGAAATTGGAGGACGTGAAGGGTGTTCCTGCATTTCCCTCTCATGGTATTTTGTTTTCATGACCAGAAGGATAGTTATGCTTCATCCTCTCATCAAAGTTGTAAACACTGACAGCTACTTTGTCAAAAGGTGGATCCAGGGTCCTTGTGGAATTTGCATAATAAACTTATAGGGCAGCATGATTCCACCTTAGGTAATACAATTTATTTATGGCCATTATGAACCATCCAGTGGGAATGAGAAAGAGTGAACAGAAACGAATACCTGCAACTTATGAGTAATGTCAGGATGAAAGAAAAAGTCATGTCCAGTAATAGCACTCATATACAGTAGCAGTGTATACTGGTGAATTCAGACCAAATCACAGCATACAATCACTCTATTGCTCACTTCTTCCAGTAGTGCAAGGACAATCATCTCCTCCTAAATGCCACCAAGACCAAATAACTCATTTTTGGCAACCATAAAAAACCCACTGCTCATGCACCCATATAGATAGATAACCAGCCGGTGTAGAGAATTTGGATCATTTCACATACCTCTTGATCACACTGGATAATGAACTAAACTTCAATCAACACACCTCAGACATCATTAAATGCTACCAGCAGAGAACACACATCATCTGCGAAGTCAGATCACTGTCCATCAAAACACCCCTTCTGCTCTTCTGTACCACAGCGTCATTGAATCCATTCTCCTTTACTGTGTAATCTGCTACTTCACTAACAAAAGCTGCCCCTCATTAACAAAAGCTCATTTCTCAGAGTCACTCACACTTGCTCAAAAATAATTGGCCTTCCAACCTAGAGTCTGCCAGTCCTTATTAATATCACCACCATCCGCAAGTCACTGCACATAGCCTATGATCCCCAGTACCCACTACACTCATACTTCACCCTCTCCCCTCTGGTTCTAGGTTCAGACAACTGTCCTGCAGAACAACCTGCTTCTGCTACACCTTCACAACTCTGAACAGCAGGTGGTAGATGTCATGTTTTGGGTTTTTGTGTGTCTATATTGTGTACTGTATATACTGGATCCAATTTGCCGGGGGGGATTGAACATCACCATTTGGGTCCACTCGGGTCTACTGATCTGGGATCCCACCTCAGCCTCATGCACACCAGCCACCACTTTCATTATGTTGTAGGGTTTCTGGGAGACCCTCTGACTCACGTGTGTGTTAGACTTTTGTGTTTTAAGATGGGTCGGATGGGTTGCCGACATCGCAACTGACCCCTGGTGCCTGTTGTAGCTATATGGGCTGGATGGCGTGAGGTCCCATCCCTCCCGAGGCCTTGCGTCTGGAGCCACAAGCTATCTTCTACCTGGACCCTTCCTCACTGACCTGGAGCCAGTCGCGGTGCACCGCCACAGAGGGAAAGCGCCCAGTGGGGGCACAAGCCAGACCCTGGGGGAGGTCCCATGGGGAAACTCCACCTCTGTTTTTTTGATAAATCACACTCTGTGTATGTGTATGTGTATGTGTATGTGTATGTGTATGTGTATGTGTATGTGTATGTGTATGTGTATGTGTATATGTGTATGTGTATGTGTATGTATGTGTGTGTATGTATGTATGTATGTATGGAACAGAACTGTGAAAATAAAAATTTCCCCTCAGGGACAATAAATCCTGTATCTGAATTTAGTCCTTAAATTAATCAGGTTTTTCTTCTAATCAATAGTAATTACTAATCAGTAAACCTATTGGGTATTTAGACAGAATAAACACATCAACCTGACTTACAGGCATTCTGTTCTAGTCAGAGGTGGTCAAAGTACTCACATTCTATACTTAAGTAGAAGTACAGCTACGTGTGTGAAAAACTACTGATTCAACTCTTTTACTTCAGTAAAAGTAAAAAATTTCAACTTCTCATTTGTAAATTTGTATATATTTTTTTTTTTTGCCATGGATGAAATAATACTTATTTAACCAAGAAAAAATAGGAAAGTTTTAAGAGTATCCAAAAAAAAAATAAAGCCTTTAAAAGTGAGTTAGTGTATAGATAATGTGTTTATCAGGTCATGGTACTCAGTTTTGTGGGTATAAGCAGGAAATTTAAAAAAAAAAAAAAGGAAAAAAAGTCACAATTTAGATGAAACATAAAAAAAGTCACACGTGAGACAAAAAAAAAATGTCAAAACTATGACCTAAAAGTCATAATTATGATATAGAGAGTAACGATTTCTCTCCACTGATTTTCCCTCTGAAGCCACTTTTTTTTAATCTTGACCCAAACTCTCACACGCTTCTTTATCCACCAATTCACAGGTAGGTTTCTAAGGTTCTGTCAGTCCTACTGGGAGCCTACGTCAGGGTTCAGTGTCTTGCCCAAGGACACTTCGACATGTGGATGTGAACCACTAACTCTTCAGTCATTGGACGACCCGCTCTACCAACTGAACCACAGCCGCCCCTTATAATCTTCTGACATCATGTGGTGTCAGTATAATGTCCTCGTAAGTGGACACCAAGCACTTGTAGAACAAAATGTGGTATTGTGGTCTAGACAATAGAAAATGTCAAGTCCACATATGTGGATGCCAGGTCCTAGGAGGTTAAGTAACAAGTCTATTCTGAGAATATAAGGAGTATAAAGTACAGATACTTACACAAAAATATAGGGAGTAAAAGTAAAAAGTTGCCAACAAAATAAATGCTCAAATAAAGTCTACTTAAATACAGTAATGAAGTACTTTTACTTAGTTACTTCCCACCTCTGGTTCTCGTTAGGCTGTAGTAATGGGTCAACATAAAATCCCATACATAGTCAAAGATCAAGCCAGGACAACAACAAAGCAGGGCATATGACAAACAAACAAAACAAAAAGACAGTGTTCCCATAAAGTCTCATTTAATGCATCCCAGGGGCAGATGCTGCAGAAACATGTGACTACTCAGAAATCAACCATGTTCCGAAACAGAAATGCAGGCAACATATAAATGAGACCCTGTGATACACAAAATACTTGACTACAGGTGAGAAATCAGAGCCCAGCTGCACTTTTACTGAAAGGTGTGAATTATGACTTTGATGGTCTAGTCAGTGAAGCAGACTAGTGATTAAAAGCAGATGGGACCAAACACAAGAAGATTAAACTCAACTGACAGATTGTGCTTACAGAAGTGCACCATTGCTTCAGTGTAAATGACCAACATAAGGAAATTAGTCACTTGGCCACAAAAAGGCCATTAAAGTTGATCAGAGACTGTTTGTTTCGGGCCCAATATATGTAAAGATATATTGCCTGTCCAAAAATGCACAGAATTCTAAACAAGATGATGGAATACAGCTTTGCCTGATTTTATTTTTTTTTCAAAGAGTAGGCTGCAAGTAATGTTACTGTTTGCGAAGTCAAATAGACCAGAAGTAGTTACAGTTACAGAAGTAGAAAGGAGGGAGATAAACGTAACCTGGACTTTTCGAGTGTGTGTGTTTGCAACGCTGGATGACTGGCTGAGTCCAGTTTTGGTCCTGGAGAGACAAAACAAATTTAATTGAATTTTTTTGTTTCCTTGTAATATGCCAAATGACAATAAAGGGATTCTGATTCTTGCCTGTTGCCTAGTGGATCAGTGGAGTCGTATCTTGGTGTGACATAACAGTAAGAAATAGCTTTTGTTATCCAGTACTGTGTGTGGAATCTGCGCGTCAGTGTTTATGGACTGATGTTACTATTATTTTGTGTAGACCTGTGTTCGTTTGTACTATAATGGTTTTTGGGTTATTAACAATTCTTTTGTGGGTCATCCTGGGGTCACTTCTCTACTCCTCATCCACTTCCTCCAAATGTGTGATGCTGTGCTCTAACCCTAACCCTCCTTACTCCTCTCCTTGCTCCTTATTCGTTACTCATTATGACTTCTTACTCCTCCATTACTATATACTTTTACTATTTTCAACATTACACTGGTCACATGTTTTAATTTTACATTTTAACCTCTTGAGATCCTGGAAAGTATGAGTTTTGAGTCTTTTACATTAAATAATTGCCTTTTTTGGAAACAGTACAATGCAACAATTTTTTCAGACGCATTTTTTTTCTATTTTTTTATGGAACGTCCTTTGGAGTGGACAACACATTTTTTTTTTCTTTTTTCTTCTTCAATAAAGCTGTGAAAGCCTTGGCCCTGAAAGAGGACTTAGGGTCTCAGGGGGTTAATTTATTTTTAAATGGATGTGTTCACTTTTATCATGATCTTAGAAATTTGTCTTCGACATAGCTCGCAACATATCCACATATCACCATTTGGGACAGACAATAAAGGATTCTATTCTTTTCTATTCTATTCTATTCTATTCTATTCTATTCTATTCTATTCTATTCTATTCTATGTCAGCATATCTGGGCGTGTCCTGATCTAATATACATGTACGCAGGGTGTGATTTATCTAAAAACCAGAGAGGAGGACTTTTTTTTACCACTTAAAAAAGCTTGTGTTGGATGTTCTGACCCTCATTCCCGATTGTAATCATATCATGTAATCAAGTCAAAGAACTAACTAAGCAGGATTCTCTCAGTAGCATGGGTGGGCATGGACCGGGGTCTGGTCTTAGTGAATGCAGCAGTAGGTGGTAAACTCCATCTGAGGCTAAAGACTGACACCAGTCAACAAGTACCTGGAGGGAAAGTTCAAGAGGGCGTGAAACTGTTGAGAGGTAAACAGGTGGGGTCCGCACAGTCCACCTGAGGGATCCAACCTCAGCAGCTCTGGGTCGACTGCTTCACTCCCCCAGATGCAAGGCCTCATCAGGGACGGGACCCCTTTTACCCCGGCGGGCCAACCACGTCATGTCGCCAGGGTGGGGACTGGCCCATGTAGCTACAACAGGTGCCAGGGGTTAGCAACCCACCCAACCCATCTTGAAACACAGGAGTCTAATGCACACACCAGTCAGAGGGTTACCCCAGAAACCCCATGGCACAGTGAAAGTGGTGGCTAGCATGTGCAAAGCTGAGGTGGGATCCCGAGCAAATGTGGACAGCAAAATCAGTGGACTCTAATGGACCCGAATGGTGATGTTCAAAACCAGAGGGGGGGGGGTGACATTTGCTGCTCTACCTGCGGAAGTCTCCTGTGGTGGGATAAATAAACTCTTATTTTCTTTGTGACAACTTACACATCACAGTGGATGTATGAATGTACAAAACATGTAGTAACAGGCAAAATGTTAGAAAACGTGATCTTATTTCTCTTAAGGCGTTGTTCCTCGTATTTTTTCAGGTAATTCCAATTTTTTGTGGAAGGATGCTTTGGGATTGAACTAAAATTATTGTTAATATTGTGAATTAATATTAAATTGTGATTTTTATTTATTTTTTTGGTTTCTTTGTTTCATAAATGCATCCTTTGGTCCAGATTGGACCTATAGACAGGCTGGTTTTGACCTGTGTTCCATATGTTTAACACCTGTGCCCTAATGTGTCAGGAAACAAATGACCTATAATCACTGTATTTCAGACTAAGGACAAGCCACAAAAATATTTTGCCCTTTCAGACCACTTGATTTACAATATGCTGAAGGTAATTATGGAAATTTTGCCTAGTGATGCTAAAAAAATATCAAACACTGCAGCTTTAGTGTCTTTGACTGATTAGGTGTCATTATTGTGTCCACGAAAACTGCATTTTCCCAAACTTTTCTAAACCTAGCTCCAGCATAGCAAAGCTGAAATAAAAGAAAGGATGACAAAGTGATGTCACTGTGCTAAGATTATACTTGGGTTGTCTGGGCTGATGTGACTACCAGCAAATGAGAAAAGTCTAGTTTCAGAAACGCTGTATGTGGGATGGAGTTGAACGTACATGTCTCACAACAACCATTTTACTGCCAGGGGATTTGAAAAGGAACAAGTTTTAATAGAACTTTTAATTCCCCCCACAGCCAAGGTCATGGGTACAAATAATTGAGTCCTCCCACACACCTAGTAGACTTATTGTTTGATTTTATTAGAATATACAGGGATATTGAGGACAGATGGGTAAAAGGCCAGAAATGATTTTTGCAGTTCAGCATGAAGTCTGATGAAATATGTGACCGAAAGGAAAAGACAAGGAACAATTTGCTTCGATTAAATGGACAGAACCTGTGTCACTGAAGTGCACTTCATTTTTCAAAATGTAATATCGAGCCATGGGTCACTTTCACCGACCCCCCCCCCCCCAAAAAAAAAAAAAAATTCACAAAACTGTTTCCACTGTCATTTTGTAACTTTCTGTGTTATCTACTCATTTCAAAAAGCACCTCATGCGTCTGATCATAAAACTTCAGGCACAGAAGTGGCACAAGGAAGAAAATGCAGTCAAAGCTATAGGGTATGTTTTGTAGCTTTATAGTTTACCAGCTTCAGGGTGGTGAAATCTATCAGCTGAAGTCGTTTGAGGTAATACAGCTATCATTTACACTTGACAAGCAGTAGATATTGCAGCAAAGATTTGCTCCAGGTTGTAAAACAACATAAATTTGTCCTTTTTTTTTTTTTCAAACTCTACACACGCCACCATTCATTGTTAGGGCACCCACGCATAGTTTTCAGTTTCTGATCTCTGGCAATTTGCTTTTTTATTTGACCTTCAAACTATAGACCATTGGCCAAGTTGGTAGCTTTAAACAAACTTTTTGGTTGAGGAGAAATGCATGTTTGACTTGTAACACAGTTTTTAAGGACATTACCCAGTAACCTATATTGGTTTAAATGATTGTTATTTTGTTATATTTGTAATATTGTTAATCATTTTTCATGTTAGTCTTAGTCTTTTGTCAAAGTTCATTCTTAGTCTTAGTCACTTTTAGTCTTTCACACATCATTTGTGTAAGTCGTATTTTAGTCGACTAAAAGTCTCAACATTTTAGTCTACTTATAGTCAGACATTAATGCAAGGTATTTTAGTCCAGTTTTAATCAAAACATTTCTATTTATTTCAGGAATACTCTTGTGTATTAATTCCAGTTTAGTTATGTTCTACAACTAATTACAACACTACAGCTACCTTTATAGCTGAGCGAACACATTGAAGATCACAGTAGCTTACATCAAATACTGTGCAGAAAATGTATTTCTGAATAATGGTACGTTCACACTGAAAGAGACAGGGGCGACCTGAGCGAAGAGCTGCCATTCTGCTGCACTGGTGACTAGGGGCGATTCAGGCGACAGCAATGGCGAGCGAAGCGAAGTGAGCAACGAGGAAAAGTTGAGAAAGTTCGACATTATGCAAATGAGGAGTGGTGCGATCGTAACGCCAGCCAATTGCGAGACAATCTGAATTCTCAAGGCAGGGAAAAAAAGGGAGGAGAAGAGAGCCAATCATGGAGGACAAACTGATAATTGTCTCTCCAGTTGGTTGAGGAGGTCATCAAACTTTTATCCAGTCTGAAGTAACTCTGGAACCAAGCATCATCAAAGCGGAGCACCTGAACCAGCCACTGATGACTACACCTCTTTCCCTCCAAAATAAACACCTGCTTATTTGTCGGAACATACCAAATAGGTAAATACATGTTTAATTATGATGATCTTATGACTTATAACGATCACATGGTTGTTCATTTATCATAATCACTAATTTAGTAATGAATTACATAGTTTAGATAAATTATTACCGTGGGCCTTATGAAAAGAAGAATGACTACCCTTAGACTACCCATCTGACAGCATCTGCGCTGCAGCTTGAAGCCCCGCCCCCTCGTCGCTTCCATTCGCTCATGTAGACCTACAACGGGGTGACGCGAACTGAGAGATTTTGTCACTTTCAGTGTGAACGTACCATAATAATGCATTACAAAAACTAGTAGACCAATTCAAAAGAAATATTTGTTACCAGATGGAGGTCTATAGTAGAAAACTATACATACAGTATATACTGTGCATACTATATAACATAGTTTAAATAATAAATCACAATAACCCAAATAGACCTGATTCAACAGAAAAATGGAGGTGTACAGTCGAAAGCCAATATGAAAACATGATATGACATCAATAAATCAGTCATAGCATCTTACAGGAGTTGAGATTTATTGGTAGGTCTGTGTGTTTCAATCCAGATTGAGCATGTGTTTATAACAAGCTAAATTTTCAGTGTAACACATAAGGACCTGTGTCCACAGGATCTGTTTTTAGCAGAGAGCTGAAAACCTTGTCTCTCGGGCGCTTTCTGAGAACGCGTGTTGTTGCTAAGTTACACCAGCGTCATGCACTTCCTGTTGGAACCATTGCATATGTAAACATTAACACACTGTGTTTGTTCCAATAACTCCTTTTGATTGGTCAGTAAGAGAATTGTGACATTGACGAGCACAGCACTGTTCTAAAAGTTAAACTATTTTCAACTCGCAGTGCTCGGATATTTTCGTCTTGTTTTTATTCGTCGACAAACACGCAGATTGTGACGGTTATCGTCAGTGTTTTTAGAACAGCTGTGTCATCATGGGAAAAAGGGTTGTCGACGAACACATTTCGTCTCATCTCGTCTCAAATTAACACTGACTGTTATACCTCTCTGTCTTAACTCCCTTCTTCACCAAATACTACCACAGGACATTCAAAGCAATGTGTGAAATTGTTCCAGCATACTAAAAATGAGCATTGTAATAAGCAATTCTCGCCACGCACGTGAACCTAAGGTACTGAGTCTTTCACAAGAAGAGTTTCTTAAAATCAAATTAGTGATGAAACTCAAGCACATTCTTATTCTTTAAGTGCAAGGACCTATTCTGGCTTGTGTTTTCTGGTATACCACAGGGACGGACAGTAGGTTTAGGTCTCTAGGTAGGGCTGTGAGACTGCCAACTTAAGCCTGCTGTCAGCTTTTTGGTGAGAAATAGTACGCTTGGTTCCTTTTTAGTTTTCTGTCTATTCTCGCACTTTGTCCCTCTCTTCTTCTATGTTCTGTGCCAGACACTAGTTTCCCTCAATAGCTTTGATGTTTCTCTCCTTCACTCTTCCCTCCTGTCCTTTATTCTAATCCCTTTAGTCTCCCCTTTCTGTCTCTCTCCTCTCTCTCTGGCCCTCCCTGTCTTTCCACATAATTCTCTGTTCCCTGAAAAATAAGGCAAAACGTCCTAAGTTAAGAACTGGCGATTCTTCACTCCTGCCTTCCCACCATCCTGTTCTTCCATGTTCAACGATAAGCAGTTACTTATCTGTACCTTGGCACCTCCCTTTCTTGCCTGCTGCTGTGCGGGAACATTCTCCTGACTGAAGAAGAATATGTTAAAGAACAGCATATGTGGAGGACATGGTAAAACTGCAGCACAGAATGGGAATAGTGACAGAAGAATACAGAGACAGGTGGTAAAAAGTCATTAAAATCAAACTCACACTTGCAAGGAAATTGCCAAGATGACCGAAATTAGCCATGTTAAACATAGACAAGCTGTTGAAAAGACAGTTACATGACAGTATAGGAACTAAACCTGACACAGAAATGAGACATAATGGAAAACAACATACTGTACTTATTTTTCAGTGGTAATGAAATATATATTTAACTTTTTAAAACTATCTGAAACGCTGCAATAGAAAGAACAACAA
Source organism: Siphamia tubifer (assembly GCA_020466265.1). Lineage (NCBI taxonomy): Eukaryota > Metazoa > Chordata > Actinopteri > Kurtiformes > Apogonidae > Siphamia > Siphamia tubifer. Next base: position 31,559,621 of record CM035795.1, on the reverse strand, counting down.
CTTTTTTGCTAGAAATAAGGACATAAACTTAAAATATTGAAATGCTGTTAGAAAACAAGAATGTAAATGAGTTAACTATTGAGTTTTCCATTTGACTGCTGTACAGCTTCTTAGTTTTATGCCCTAAATTTGAACATAAATGTGTGTTCGCAACATCAAGGCTGATTTCAAAACTAAATGGATGAGAGCTCGAAAAGGCAATCAAGCAATGTATCCATCAGTGCATACTTCATATGACACATAATATAATAAAATCCAAATAATGTGAAAGAGCTGACGGACTAGAAACAGAGAGTTGACAACAAAGAAAATGCATCATGTCTTGGGTTTGCACTGAAAACAGAGTTGCACATTGAAGTGAAATTAATGTGCATAATATTTATTAACATTTCTTTTTGCTGATTTTCAAGTTAGAAGTCTCAGTATTACATTATAACAGACTTGTGTAGAAACTATTTCAGCAAAATCCAGACTCTTTTCACTTTTAAGTAAAGGAGATGAATCAGTACTTTTACTTTTACCTGTCATGTTTGTACCTCTATATAAAGGAGTGTATACTTTTGCTTCCAATAGGGAGGTGACAGATAAATAGGTCAAAGGCAGGTAGAAGTGCAAAGTACAGAAAGCTGTGTTCACACAAAAGAGATGCACAGGAAGACACAGGAAATGATGCAGACTGAGGTAACACATACAAAAATGCAGAGTGCGCACACAGATAGACAGGCAGACAGGCATGGAGGTGTGCAAATATTCAGGCTTCTGGATGGGCAGACACACACACACACACACACACACACACACACACACACACAAATAAACAAACATCGAGCCAGGCAAACTTTGAAATGAAAAGGCAGATAGATACACAGACAAGGATGCAAACATGCAGGATGAAAGGCACATAGAGGAATAGAGATAGGACCAATATTCACTCAGCTTCTTATGATGGTATTGCTCCACTTAACTGTTCTCTCTGTCATCACACACACACACACACACACACACACACACACACACACACACACACACACACACACACACACACACACACACACACACACATACAAGGAGGATATTTAAAAAAAAAAAAAGATTTAAAACATTTAGGAAATGAAATGAAAATTAAAACATAGATAAATAAAAACTAGTGAATGAATAAATAAATAAATGTTTTTACAATTTTAAATAAATAAAAATAATTCAACACAATTTAAAATAATATTTACTCCAGTTTCCTCCAAACCATCCAAACACATACACTGATAGGTTAATTGGTTAATCTAAATTGTCCATAGGTGTGAATGTGACAGTCATTGTTTGTCTATATATGTTCAGCCCTGAGATGAACTGGAGACTCATACAGGGTGTACCCTGCCTTCACCCATTTTAGCTGGATTAGACCCTGGTGAGGATAAAACATGTTCAGATGACATCATTTTTATTCCACTAACGTGGATATTTAACCCTTGTGTGGACCTGAATTTTGGTCCCCGTAGTGTCAGAGGTCCCCATGGTGTGACTGTGTAAACATATCAATGTCCCAATAAAGATAGGAATACACAAACACACACACACACACACACACACACACACACACTTCCAGGTTTATGGATTCTGCCAAACGGTCCAATGCTTACCCAGGCATGCCAGGCTGAGTGCCATCAGGAACCAGGGAGAAGCATCATGCAGCTTTTGAGTGCTTATATTCATGCACACACACACACACACACACACACACACACACACACACACATAGAAAGTGAAGAACACTGACATCTGTTACCGGCTTGGTTCAGACAAATCTACTTCTGACACACCAGGACAGAAATCCTATGTTATTTCTATGATGTTAAACTGTTCATTCAACATTTCTGTTTAATAACAATCTTCGACATGTAGAAATTGTGAAACATAAACAACAGATTTGGATTTAATGGAAGTTGGAGCTGTGTTTTGGTTTTTGAGCATTGTCAAGCTTTATCCTGAGCTTTCAGACATGGTTGCTGAGCACAGGTTTGGTCTCCGTCCACACAACAAACCTGGCAAACTCACTGAGGCATCAAAGGCGTCACTGGGTGGAAAAACTTCCATAGTTCTGCCTCGAACTACAAATGATCATTTCACATGTCATGATTTGATTTGATTTGATTTGATTTGATTTTTGATTTGAATGATTTATTTTGAACATGTGCAGAATGCAACAATAATCAACACAACAACAATAATAATAATAATAATAATAATAATAATACACAATGATATGTCCAAAAAGGAGTAGGATGAAGCATAAGCTTATTTAATCCTACCCCTTCTTCACTTCCCCAATGCTGAGCAGCTCCAAGCACACCTCAGAGACCACAACATCTTTGAGAAATTCCAGTCTGGGTTCCGCTCTGCCCACAGCACGGAGACAGCCCTGGTCAGGGTCACCAACGACCTGCTGATGGCGGCGGATGCTGGAACCCCATCCATTCTGGTCCTTCTCGACCTATCAGCAGCATTTGACACGGTGGATCACGCCATTCTCCTTGACTGTCTCCACTCCGATGTCGGACTGTGTGACCTGGCCCTGGGCTTGTTCCAATCCCTCTTGGCCCGAACGGACTGAGTGTGTCTCCCTGGGAGGTGCAACGTCCTCTACCCACCCCGTCACCTGTGGTGTTCCCCAGGGATCAGTCCTCTGTCCCCTGCTGTTCACCCTGTACATGCTCCCCCTTGGCCGCATCATCAACCGACACAGTGTGTCGTTCCACTGCTATGCTGACGACACACAGCTGTACATCCGGATTTCGCCATCTTCACCTTCATCACCCCCCCCTCACTGACCGCTTGCCTGGAGGAGACTAAGGCGTGGATGAACCACAGATTTCTCCAGGTCAACAGCTGGTCGGTACCCCACACCAGGTCCGGTCATCCACCATCACCACCATCTCCTTCTCCTTCTCCTTCTCATTCCTCTCTCCACCCTTGTCACTAACCTAGGTGTGAAAATGGACCCCCACCTCACATACGAGACCCACATCAAACACCTCTGCAAGACCTCCTTCTTCCATCTCAAGAACATTGCAAAACTCCGTCCCTCGCTCACCCTGGCAGATTCAGAGAGGCTAGTCCACGCCTTTGTCTCTTCCAGGCTTGACTACTGTAACGCACTCCTCGTCAGGATCCCTAGTAAAAGCATTCAAAAACTCCAATACATCCAGAACAGCGCTGCTAGGATCCTGATGAGGGTGCAAAAATACAACCACATCACCCCCATCCTCAGATCACTACACTGGCTCCCAGTGGAACACAGGATCAAGTACAAGGTCTCCCTTCTCACTCACCAATGTGTACACGGAGATGCCCCTGCCTACCTCAAGGAACTCCTCACCCCCCACACCTCCTCACGCTCCCTCCGCTCCGGCACAGCCAGCCTCCTCAAAGCCCCCAGGACTAAGCTACACACCATGGGCGAACAAGCCTTCTGCTCGGCTGCACCAAAACTGTGGAATGCTCTCCCGAACCACCTGAGAGCACCACAAACGGTTGCTGCTTTTAAACGTGGACTCAAGACCCACCTTTTCAAAAAGGCCTTTGATTAGCTCTATGCCCTTTGATATGTTTCCTATGCTATGTGTTTTGTTTGTTTTGTTTTATTTTGTTAGTTCTTTTCTCGTTTTTCTTACATCTATTTTTATTATACCCTTTTAACTCTGTAGCACTTTGAGACTCCCAGGAATGTAAAGTGTGGTACAAATAAAATGTATTATTATTATTATTATTATTATTATTATTATTATTAACCTGAATTCATCTTCTAGCAATATAGTGCATAGTACAAAAATTATTATAATAAAAAATAATAATAATAATAATAATAATAATAATAATAATAATAATAATAATAATAATAATAATAATAATAATAATAATAATAATAATAAATAATTGAAGTACTAAACATATACATATACATATATGCAAAAAAAAAACAGAACACCAAAAAACAACAACAAACAAACACACAAATAGATAGGAAATTTGGTAACACATTTTTTTTCTCCTTTTTCTAATTTGTCTGCATTTTGTTCTTATTTTTTTAACCCCACAGAGAAAGATTTAGATGAGATCATAGCATCTCATCTAAATTAAAAATTAAGTATTTTAATATTTGAAATATTACCGACGACCACTGGGTTCAGATGCAAATTGTTATTGAGGAAATAATCACCAGGAACTAGTGGGTGGCATTGTGGTTCCTCTGTCCATTACTCATTTCTGCTGGTATCAATCACCATGTGGGCTGCAATATTTGCAAGGACATATTTCTTTTCAAGCCAAAGTGGACTCCGTTGTTCCCTTTGGTTCCAGTCTGTGTGCTAAAACAACCTAAATACTGTCAGTGAGAAAGGCTCTGAAAAATCCAATGTGCCTCACATGCTCAACAACAGATACTCTACAGAATGATTTTAGAGCTATTGTGAAAATAGAGGATAGTTTTAGCAAATTATATTCACTGAAGTATTTGTTAAATGCAAACAGGAGCCAAAAGACAAGTGGATAGTGGGTTTAAAATGGACCCTAGTGACTAAACTCAAATCCAGATGACTCCCATTGTAGCCTTTTCTACTGGACAAACTGTGTAGAGGTAATGTGTCAATATTCTAAGTACCTTGTTACTGCCCTATGAAATACTAAAACAAGCAATACCACCAATAATACATCAGTAATGCACTGATGAAAAAAACCTAACACATATTTCACCAAATTTTAAATAATTCCTTTAATTGATTAGCCCTCCTGGCTTTTAGTAGTCATCTATAAAAGAAAAGCGCAGCACAAACGGCAGGATCTGTCATCATGGCGACATTGTGTCTTGAATTTCTGATTTTTTTTTGCTTTGGGACAGAGTTCATGTGCCAAAACCCTGCATATAATTGAAAGGTTTGACTCAAATCCCCAGCAACATACAGTATACAGGCTGTTGTATTTCTTCTACAGTATTCTATATCTTATTTTGTCACAGCTGCACTGACCCGATTTCCCTGCAGGGATCATTAAAGTTTTATCTTAAAATGTTGTGCTAAATTTAGATATACAAGCAGACTTAGGAATAAGACGACTAACACCTGGTTAATCTGTCACTGTCACCATGCTCTAACTGCATCACATACATGTTAAAAAAAGCTGTTAAAGTTTGTCACTAATATTCTGGACTGTGCTTGAACTTTGCTGTCCTTGTCACTTTGAGCTTCACCAGTGTGTGAAGTGATAAGAAAAAACTGCAAGGTTTCTCACTGGAGTCGTGCCTTCATCTTTAATATTGCTCACTTACAGTGTCAAAACGTTAACTCTGTGCTTCCTAACTTTGAATTCCTCTGTAATTTAGGTGTGAACTCTTACATTTGCAGCTGCTATGTTCTGCCTCGCCTTTTCCTTTTACACTCATCTTCATTTTCCTACTCTCCTCCCTCTTATGTCCTCTGGCAGTGAAAATGATCCAACTAAAAAGGAAAGTGTGACATTTAAATAAGCACGAGCACTGAAGTTACTGAAGGGATAAAATAAAAAAAATAAAAAAAGAGGTTAGGGGTGTTGGGAGACGACAGGAAAGCTACTGATTAGAAAATACTATGTAGGATAAAAAAATTTAATAGGCAATGACTGTCGGAATGTTTTTTTTTTTTTGGGGGGGGGTGGGGGGTGGGGGGGGGGGGTTGCACACAAATTCACAAATTTAAAATTGAATCCGAGAACAACCAGACCAAAAACTGTGATCCATTTAAGCTATGAAGAAACACATTTAAGGTTATTACCTCCGCCAAGGATGTACAATTTTAAATTTGAGTCAGTTGGTCTGTTAGGATTACACAAAAAATTCTGAATGAATTTTGCTAAAATTAGATGGATGTGTTGGAAGTATCACAAGGAACAACTGATTCAATTTTGGTAGTGTTCCAGAATATATCCCGGATTCTGGATCACTTTGAAATTTATTCTCCATTTACCACAATGTAAAATTTCAAAGTGATCCAGAATCCAGAATCTCTTCCCGGAACACCACCAAAATTTCATCAATTGTTCCTTGTTTTTTTCACTAAAAATGAGAGATATGTCATCATGTTATTTATTCTCATGGAAATCTTGGAGGTCACATGACTCAGACACAGGTCAATGGAAAAGAATACAATAAGAAAATGTGAATATTTTACCATTTTCAGGCCCTAATTGTGAGACTGATATGTTTTATACTATATTATACAAACATAATTATTTCACATTTTCATATTTTATGATGAATAAAATGACAAACAGGATTTTGCACCAAGTCTGTACATGTATTAATAGGATTTAGTGCATCAACGGGTATTAAACATTTAGACCAGTAGATTGTTTTGGTCGCTAGGACTCCTTCAAGTCTTTATGGGTTCATTCATCATTTTCCCTGTTATATTTCATAAAACACCAGGACAACCATATAACAACATTCTTTCTTATCATTTATAATTTACACACCCTTCAATCACTAAGTCTTGGTCTAGATATCTTAACATCTGACATGAAAATATTACTCCTTTCCACTGACTTATGAAAAGAGATGACACATCTTAGCTCTCCTCACTGTTTCACTTCCCATTTAGGTCACACGAGCTGTACGGATATATTTTCTGTTTTTAGAAACAAAATGTTTAGAGCAGGTGATGCATTATTAAAAGTAAAATCAAGTGTTTGCTTCAGTGGATCAGTGTTTATACAGAGAGGTAGTTTCAGGTATAGGTTCCATTTGTTTTGACAGTTATTTCAATTTCAACAAAATAACGTGTTTTGAAGCATAACAGGTGAATTATACGTGGGACACATATTACAAACTCAACAGCAGGAAACCATGAATGAACTGAATTGCTACGTATCCACAAACTGTAACATTCACTAAATAAAGTATAAAGCTTTTTTTTTTTTTTTTAATAGACTTTGGTATTAAGGCATCATCAGCTTTTTTAACTAAAAACACATTTTTGACATTCCAAATACCACGTTATCTGATTATCTTTACATGTTACATGAGCAAAACACTGATCGTTCTGGATATTTTCAGACAAGCAGAACATCACATGAACAATAAAATATCTGTGTTATAGAACTGCTCTTTATATTTGACCAAATACAAAATAGTTTTAATACAGTCCAATATGTTTTTTAGACAGAAAACAGACACAACAAAAACTACTGTTTTCTGATTTTTGTGTCATCAATATCTGCACTAAAGATTGTTGTGAACAACTTGGGAACAGTCCCTGTTAAGTCTCAACCACAGATCAATAAACTTAATTAAGACTATATCACATAAGGTTGATAGTAATTATGAAACTGATTGTACAGTTAAAAATGCAGGACTAATGAATGCATTTGACTGAACTTCCACTTCTCATTGAATCACCACAGTAGTCGAGTGATGCTAACAAATGCTGGCAGCCTTGGTGGATTAAATCCCAAAGAGCTTCTACTTGTTTATACATGTGCAGCACTTATCATCTTTCAGTCTTGAATGTTTAGTGGCAAACAGAAAACAACAAAGAAATGTTTTGCTATCCCCTTGAAGTGATGAAAAATGGTTAATGCTCACTCCTTTCAGAAAACTTTAACTTGTTTTTTGTGACCAAATATAAACCTGAGGCTCATGCATGCAGTCATGTGTCAAGTACTGGGTGATAGGAATACTTTTTGGTGTGTAGTGAAGTAGTAAATGATGTTTTTTTTTCCCTATTATATGAGGTAACTTAGTGAACTGAGACACATTGCACACAAATGCAAATTTATCTAAGCACCATTCTTGTTAACAATCTTCTGGATTTCCAAAGCAGTAATTAATCAAAACTCTATAACTTTGTTTTTTTTTTTTATATGTACCCTTCTTCTACTACAACATAAGATGCCACCAAAAACGCAGTAATTTCTACATATGTGAATGCATTTCCAAAAAAACTAACAAAAAAAGAAACCAAACTTAAGTAATGGTAAATATGAATCTTGTCCATTTATATTAGACAAATATTAAATTGCATAAACTTCAAGATATGGTGTGTATAACAAGTTTGATTATTGGTTTTTAGTTCAGATTCTAATAGACTAAATGCATGTTCCTCAGTTAAACTGTACCTTGAAACACATTTATAGTGTTCTAAATATATGAATGTGCATTAGATTGAACCTCAGAAAATATAAATGTTTATCCTTCAGTCTGTTAAGTCTTATTACCCATGATGATCACCCTATTCTTGTGATACCGAGGATTGATGTTTGTTTTATACTATATAAAAGCCTAATGGTGTCATATTGCACTGCACATAGAAATGAATGATTACATACACACTATGGAGGTCCATATAAAATATATTAACAATCTGAAGACTAATCTGTGTACCAGTTATAAAGCAGAAGAATGATTCTGTCTGCTACACAACCATACATCAATATGTTGAGGACAGTAAAGAAAGATGAATTTATCTTGTTAGACAGTTCTAGAGCTTTAGAGATGTTGCTGAGATGTTTCAGTTTGATACTATTACTGACTTCAATGATTCAGTAGCTGCAGGGCAAAAGTACACATTACATAAAACAGACAAATTGAGAAGATGTGTGTGCCTATTAGTAGTGCGTAGGCTGACTTGGCAAGTGTACAGAGTAAATCAGTTACTGTGAACACTTAACAGCATAATCAAAGGGGTTTTCATGCTTTTTTTTTTTTTTTTTTTTTTTTATTTAGGGTGTATTTAATTTCATCTGACACCAAAAGTATGTTCTCTTCCTTCCAGTGTTATCTTGGCTGCCACTGCTGTTTTGTTTTTATAGCAGTTATTGAACAGATCACTTGTGAGGACCACATCACAACATTGTAAGTTTGCACATTTTAATAAAGATCCACAAATTACCTGCAAATGTAAGCGTTCACTGTTCACTGCGCTGCCAAGTAGATAGCACCTGTGTTGCACCTTTGTCATTTGCATTAATATAAATTAGGAATATTCATACGTTATTTCCAGAGTTGGGGAATCACAGCTCCAAATAGTAAAAATCCTGACATGTATTTTTTCCAACCATACAACTCCTCATCCAGGTAGATGGATATTTAGAATCACCTGTATGACGTGAACAGGAAGAACCAATACATGACAGGACTTTACTCTTTGGAGCTGGGATTATCCACCTCTGGAAATAAGCCTTGGAGCAAAAGCTGATTCATAAAAGGCCAGTGTAAATTGCAACATATCCTTTAGGTTGTGCATTTACTGTCTGATGAAATCTGGCGTATGTACAGAAACACACTCTCTATCTGTATTTGCAAATTATGTGTGAAGCTAGCATGATATTGAATTCATACCAAGAGTGAAATCTCCAATCAAATATTAGATGGATGAGGTCCATAAATGTGTACACTGGTTTTTTCTTCCTTTTCATTATGCAGCGTGGTGGCATTGTGGTTAACAATTCCATCTCACAGTGAGAGGGTTTCATGTTTAATTCCTTGTCAGACTTGGACCTTTCAGAGTTCAGTTTTCCTGTCGGCTTCATGCCATGTGACGTTCTTATGTCAGTGCTGATGATCAAAGTACTGATGAAGATCTGGAGTTGCCCCCTGAGCACTCATAACGTGCGTAAGATGCTCATAATATGCTAATTGCTAACGCTAATGCAAGCTACACTGTGTCTCAGGATAGGTAAAATGCAGAGACCCACACAGGAAGTGGAATTTGTCAAACACATGATGGTAGGGGAAGGTAATGACTTTCTTTCTGTTTTCCAAAAGGCAACTTGATCTGTCATTTAATTCTTATGCAGGACAGACTGTCAAGCTGCCACTCAATCTGTCAGGCACCAGTCGATGGATCAGAGGTTAATAACAATAACAAAAATAAAAATGTTTTAGAATAGGTTGTTGTTTAATTCTAGTATATTCATACACTATGAGTCAGTCAATTGTCAAATACAACACTGAGTCAATTTAATCTCCAATTTAGAGTTCCAAACCATACATGATAAACAAAAAAAATAGTACCTTAATCGTGTTACTCACATCCAGACACAAATGATTTCTGCTAAAAAATTTAATTCATTTCGTACTATTATGATGTTTATTCTAAACATTTTTCATGAATGTGAAAATGGAACATATTTACTCACTCATGTCAGAAGAAAATAAAATATAGAAATAAATAAGAAAATAGATAAAGGAACAACATAGAAATAAATACAGAGGCAAAAAATTAAATATGCAAAAATATAAATAACAAAATAAAAGGTACGCAAATAAATGTATCAAGCAATTTTATATTTCTGTATAGGCCTCCATAGTGTTCAGGGGGATTTAGAAGTGGGTATACACAGTGCAGAATGAAAAATAAGTAGGTGTACTCTGTATACCGTTGTACACCCTGGAGTACCCTACGAGTACAACCAATGAAGTACTATGGTTACTGCAGCAACAAAGGAACAATAATAAAGCATTGTAAAAAATACAGTCATGGTAAAAGAGACAGATCCACCACAATGACCATGCTTCTGAAACAGGACCACCCAGGATGGTGCTATACTATTGAACAAGGATAAATAAATAATAATAATAATATAAAAAAACCTACGTCCTACTAAAAACATATCACGTTGTGCATCCCTCTTGCTATCATGCTTGGCTTTTCCCTTGATGTACAAAGATCAAAGCAGTTGCTGAGCATTAGTTAGCAATATCCTCCCGTCACAGCAGATGGGCAGCACCAGGCATCATATCTTTTCAGTGATTTCTACTTATCCCTATAAAATTACATTTAAAATACAAATAAAGCACTGCTAAAATTGAAAAGGTAAAAAATATTTGGATATTTATTTTTCCATCCACATGTCCCATAAAAAAAATTAATAACCCCCCCCCCCCCGCCATAACCCTTCTGAACCTTCTGAGACTTAACACCTATAAACCAGTGTTGGCAGAGATTTCATCCAAATGATCTGGTTCTGTCATTCATCAGTAAGTGGTGTATATTTATAGCATTCAAACAACTGCAGAAGGACGTAAAGGATTCAAGGAATTTTTCTTGTCATACAACCATAAGAATGGAATTAGATACTGAGGACTTGTATTAGCCATAGCAATAAATAACAAATTAATTAATTAATATTCACAATGAGAAAACAAAGAAGGGGCTATGAGCACTCAGCACTCTTTTTTTTAATAGTAAGCATTTTTAATAGTATTTTACATATATTAATATGTATATTTTTGTGTGTATGTTTATTTAAATATGCAGGGTTTTTTAATGGTTAATTGTCTGCTCATCTTACCACTCGCATGATTGAAGACTCCACCCCCTTTTGACAGCCTTAGGTGCCTATTTAACCTTCTGTTTATGCCCTGATGAAGGCCCTTGACGGCAACACGTAGGCTGATGTGTTTTTAACTTTTGCATTGTTTTATTAATATACATTTTTAAAATCTCAGAGGGCCTCTGCTTTTTCTTCCTTTTCTGGAAATGAATAATATATCAAAATCTACTAAAAATCTGAGCGCATTAATACCAGAATTAAAAGATAATTAAAGTATATGTCCACATATAACTAGAAAAGCACTCTGAGAGCACAGACCCCCGCCCAGGGCAACTGTGACTACATATGTAGTTAACCACTACCAGAGGGAGCATGTGAGAGTGAATGAATAATGGATAAAAAAATGTGAAGCGCTTTGGGTGCCTTGAAAAGTGCTATAGAAATGTAATCCTTTATTATTATTATTATTATTATTATTATTATTATTATTATTATTATTATTATTATTATTATTATTATTATTAGTAGTAGTAGTAGTAGTAGTAGTAGTAGTAGTAGTAGTAGTAGTAGTAGTAGTAGTAGTAGTAGTAGTAGTAGTAGTATTGTTATTATTATTATTCTAAAAGCAATGGACAAATAACAAATAAACAGAAATATGTAAATAGACAGTTTATAAAGGGTTCACACTGTTAAGATCTTACTAATGTTGAACTTTCACACAGGGATTCATCAGTTTCTCATCTCATAATCTCATTTCAATAAATATTTTCTGTGCAACGTATTCAGTCTATTTCTACGTCTGCTCAAGCAAAAGTATCTATCACCTTTGCAACGCTGTCATATCTATTACATCTTTTCTTGTTGACTCAGACCCACCAGTGCTTGAGCTTTATTTGATGTGGTTTGGCATGTTTTCCATGAACAGAATCGCAGCAGTGACACCTCTTTGCTGTGAGGTACAAAGAATCTACCAAGAAATGTTGCTGCCACTACTAAAGCAATATTTAAGTGAATGATCAGTTTTCTTCAATACATCTGTTCCTGTTACAGGATGGTGGATACCCATCATTTAGAACCATACACTCAGCTAATTAAGCCCAAACACTTGCAGTTTGTGTTTTTTTTAAAGGGGGCAATCAGCTGCAGCCCACTGACAATTTACTTTTATTCACTTCTCATTCCCAGTAATTGTCTTAATAATGCATTTCATTTATATATGTGTTCTCTCCTTGTTTGTAAATGTCTGTAGGCAATGCACTCTGCTCCACCGACACAGTCTCTCAACTCCATAACTATTTAACCAGCTTTCTCAGATCAATGTGAAGATAGGGCTTTGTAGCTGTTAGTCAGGAGTTCAGTACGTTATGCTTACTGGCACTTGGATAGACTCAGAGAACACAGCTACAGCTGCTGCCCTTTATAACATCTACACCTGCAGTCACTCAGCTGAGCTCTTACCTACTACAGTGGAAGCTCAATTCCCTGAAGTGTAAATTCATTGCTCTTCACTTATTTCTTTTTTTTTTTTTAACTTCCCTTAACCCCACCCCCACCCCCACCCCCACCCCACCCCCTTTTTTTTTTAGCAAGTATTAAAACATATTGCATAGGAGCCATTACATACTTTTCTTTCTTTCTGAAGGTGTTAAATCTGAAAATAATTATCCCATGCACTAATTAGATCAGACACTCCCCCAGACCTTTTAGCCAGAAGACCTACAGTTTATTGCCTTTGTGGGCATGTCATGACTGTGAAATGCAAATCGCACAGTAGAAGAAGCAGCACCAAAGTAATTTGCACTCTCTGATGAGATACAGGAGTTGTATGGGTGTACATCGACTGCAATTTGGACCATTACAGAGGAATGTGCATACTGTAGGTAAATAATATGAATGGTAAAGTCAAAGCAGTCACTTTTGTACGTTTTGGAGGGTGTGTCTCAGTGATTCCCATAGGGAGTTTAAGTCTCCGCCTCTTCCGGGAGGCTCATGGGGCCTGAGATTGGAAAACTAATGAATGGTATTCAATGGGAAATAAAATGCTAAAATCGTATCCGGTTGTACCTAATAATAAATGATAATTATTGATCTGTGTTTCAGCTGCTTCTGTTAGCCAACGGCTGATTCATTTGAGATTAAAACTCGTTAATAATTTAGACTACACGCCTGCAGCGTATGTGACGTCACCACAGACTCCACACCACAGCTGAGTGGAGTGTGACGTCACACACGTGATGCATTGTAGTCTCTTACTAAACCCACATAAAACCTAACGTAACATTTGCTTCCCATCAAAAACTGGTGGTCTGCCTATGACACATCAAATATTCTTATTAACTATCATATGTGAATTTCAGAGCACTTGTCAAACAGAATCACAATTTAGCTTGACTCGCTCCATTCACTTCCATTCATTTTTTTCTGAGCTAAGCACCCATGGACCGGAAGTAGAGGGGTGTTACTTAGCCTCCCCATTACAGCTACAATTCAGCACCAGTAGTCTTTCCTGTTTCCATTAACATCAGATATCAGGGAGTTGGAAAATATGTCTCATCAGATTGTTGTTGTTGCTTATTGGCAAATATTTTAACTTCGGTCTACAATCAACTTGGAGTGGCAAATGCTATCAATGCTTTCAAAATACATTATGGACCAGAGAGCCTTTGAATAATGGAGGGATTTTGTGTGTCTTGTAAAATCTGTCACTGAAAACAGACTGAAGACATCAATATGGATTTGTGTTATTTAGAAATAACATTTTTTATGGTTCTCTGTCCCATAAAAAGCCAAACATCCATCATGGAACAAAATCCCCTAATCCTACAAAGATATGTAAACAATTGTTGTAAAATACAGTTATTCATCTTTTCTTGATCAGTTTGGATGTGCAGAGGCTCTAGAGTTACCATGGAAACATCATCATCATCATCATCTTCTTCAACATTGATTCAACATAAAATCTCTGGAGTTGAGTCAATGACAGTAATTGGACACGCTTGTTTTTATGGTTGGTTAATGAAACATTTTTGTTTAAAAAGTTACTTTTTCTTCAGATTTCTTTATAATAATCAACTTTAATCACAGCTCTTCTGACCATCTATATGGTCAGAAAATTAAATGTATGAAAATACCTAATTTACAGTGGAGAAAAAAAAGGAAAATACACAGGTTAATATACAAAAAATAGTGATAAATCCCTGATGAAAGGGTAAACAAATGGGAAAATTAATTTGTACACTGCTACAAAAGTAGCTCTGGCTCTTTATGGGTTAAATAACTGTTGTTGAACTAATCTTATCAGTGCATGTAAATAATTATTGTCATATCCAGTTTGTCATCTTTTCATGGTCATCAGATATGAACCATTTGGACGTTTCGAGGCTCAATAGTGAACATGAAAACACTGTCATACAAACTGTTCTACAACACTGATTCATCAATAAAACCCATGTAGTTTGATAAATGACAACGCTTGGAGGTGCTTGTTTTATGTTCAGTCAATGATATATTTGCCAAAAAGTCACTTTCTCTTCAGTTTTCTCAGTTTTCATTTAATAACCATTGAATTAACTGAGTTTTCATTGACATCTAAATGTAATATAGGAAATTAAATGTAGGAAAATACACAATTTAATGTGAAAAATACACAATGCAAAGGATATTATCACAATAAATGGTGAAAAATTGTTTTAGGAAGTTTAAATAGAGGGAAAAAATTATTTGGCAACTGATACTACAGTATATGAGTCTACTCCTGAGCCTTTATTTACCTCCACTCTATCCCAAGTATTGCCTCCACTTAAATAAATCAAATGCAGTGGGTTGATAATTCCTGCAAATAACAGCTCTGTTTATCACAACATTTACTGTGACAACTAATTTTGTACTTCAGGCTCAGTAAAGCTCTTACATGTTTAATAGCTCAGATTATCAGTAAAATGCTTTGATTAAAAAGCTACAACAGATCAAGTAATGTTGATAATTGCAGGTCTCATTTTAAGATAAATTATAGTGTTCCCCAATGGTGTCTTCTAAAATAAGGATGATGGATCCTTCAAAAATGAAGAGAGACCAAAAGTAAAAAGGTTGCAAGCTTAAAAACATCCATATTTAATGTCATGTTAACAGTTAAAACTAAAAATTCATCCAAATAAAGTGGATATAATTGCACAGGAAATTACTGAATGACCCAGTGCCACCTCATAGAGTCAGTGTAGGACAGGAACTGATGCATAAATAAAATCATATTGGGTGTACTGTGGGTTTATCTCAATTACTGTAAATCATTTGGATGTTGCTGAGGTGTTTTTATTTAAACTGTGATGGAAAATACTATCATCCTCTGGAGGTCTTGTTGGAACTATGTCAGCAATTTCATATCTCTTGTGCTGTCCTTCTCTAAGGACAGAACAAGACCAGGACCTGTTCATTTTATTATATAACATTTTCCAAGGCAGTGCAAAGGGTTGGGATTCATTAATTTAGATCCAGACAAGGGGAGACCATGTATGTTGTAACATTTTTTGTACCATTGTCAAACAATTAAACATTTTTATCAGAATAATCACAAGGTTGCTGTGGATTACTTTTGATCATAATTAAATGTCATTCAGTTTTAATCTTTATTAATCACATTTCTTTTGGCATGAACAACTCAAGAAAGAAAGGAATATCCACATTAGTTTACTACAAACTGATTTATAATAGCCTGAGAATATTGCATTGCTAAATACGACGGCTAAATGGGCAGTAGAGTGGGTCGCCCAATGACCGAGAGGTTGCCGGTTCATGTTCCGGCTCTGGCTGTCCACATGTTGACCTTGGGCAAGACACCGAACCTTGACTTAGGGCCCCAGTAGGACTGAAAGAACCTTAGAAACCTACTGGTGAATGGGTGAATGTGAAGCTAATGTAAAGCGCTTTGAGCACCATGAAGGCTATATAAGTGCAGACTATTTAAATACATAGTGCTGTTCTTTAGTTACAACCTACCAGTTATTGTTTAGTGGTGGTTTGAAACTAACAGGGGAAAAACTCATCACATTTTGAAATAAACCGGTATAATTTTACTGTACATGTATTATACTGTATTGTATAAGTACTATACTTAGTTTAGATCAAAACATTACTTTACTTCAGAATCACTTTTTTCTCCAATGCAGTCTGTGTCATGAGTATGGCGTAAGGAACTCAAACGCAGACTCATTTATAAGCTCTTTATTTGAGCACAACTCAGGAAAGTGGAACGAAAGTAAACACACAAGGTTACATTAAGGCTGTCTAGCAACTTGGAGTTGTGAGTCCATATTCAAAAACAGTCTGACAGGAGCAGCATCCAGCAGGTCTGATTGACTGGAAGCTTGGGGAGCCATCTTAGAATGAACTTGAATAGTGTGAAGTGATGAAGACAGGTGTGGAAGAAGTATATGAGAACAGGTGAAGAGAATAAGGGCAAAGGTGACTGAGTGCAGAGTGTGGCTGAATCTCATTTCACCCCTTACCCCTACCCATTCAAATGAAGCTATAAGGTGTCAGGCTTGAAAATCAATCCTTATGAATTGGGACATCCCTTCAACACTCACCTATGTCATCAATTCAGTTACGTAACCAAAAACCACAGCTTTAACCAGAACTAAAAAAACATGTCTGCTGCTGTAGTTGTGGCGTTCCCCTGGGACATGCCCATATTTTTACTAATATCTGCATCAAATCGTAGACGTGCTACGCATCGACCAATTACTCCATGTTTACATAAATAGCGATTTTTTTTTTCATGTGCGTTTTATGGAGAAAATAACCATTACACATTGTGACAATGGCAAACTTTATACAATACAACAGTTATCACAACTTAAAAACTGTTAATTATGGTGAAAATACTACATTTGTGTACTTCCTTCGTAGATACCGACATTTTTGAAAAAATTATTCACATTGTATTCTGGGAAATTTCTCGTATCCTTCCGTTTGGAGTCTACCTCTGGAAAATCTCCATTTGAAGGGGTATAAAGCCCTTCCCCTTCCCCCTACCCCTCTGCAATAATGTGAATTAAGACACCCCTACCCTTACACATGGACACATAAAATGAAGAGGAAGGGGTGAAATGAGACTTAGACCATGTATGACAGTCTAAGGCCATGTACACACGTAGCCGGGTATTGTTAAAACTGAATATTTCCCACTCTCTGTTACAATTTTTTTTTTTTCATGTAGCATTCATGTACCACTCCTGTTAAAAAAAATCCCTTCCACACACACCTGAACATCAGTGTTTTCAACCACATTCATAAGAAAACCTTCTAAACCTGTAGATGACATCACTTCTGCCTAAACATAAAACATGGTGCCAAGCTTGTTTGTCTGGACAGACCCAGAGACATACAAACATAATTTTGGTCTATAAACTTCAGAAGATGTAAGCAAATATTGATTGGACATACGTGGACATATTGACTCTGTTTTTGGAGCAGTAGTTGGGCTTCTAAAATTAAACAGGTAAATAGATCCTGCACAATAATTAATACCATCACAGCTTTGTCCATGCTTTGCTCTGGCTTCTGCCGTAAACAAAGGTCACATGTTTGACGTCACAGCCGATTTGTTGTCATTTTGGTGCAGGTTGTGATATTCAAAAACAGAAAACTCTGGTTATCTCTGTCTACACATAAATACATAAAAGGCATTTCCAAAAATCTACACTTTGTCCAAACTTTTTTTAGATATTCGTTTTTTGATATGACAGGTCAAAACGTAGAAAAATATCTTCGGTTTAGCAGATACCTTACATATGGATGTGTGGATGAGGTCTGAATGTGCCTGTGTCCGACACTGCTGATCACCATTTCACCACACATCAGGGAGGAAATGGGTAAACACTGAAATGATCATATAACTCCTATCACTTCAGCCCTGTTTCCACTCTGGTCAGGTCTGTTCTGGACAGTTTGACTTTCCATTGTCTAGGGAGACCTTCACAAGGAGGCGTGCTGTTTCGTGGAAGTGTCATCATGTCGTATGAGGCGTGCTGAGCTGGAAATATAAACAAACAGACCTGCAAACTAGAGGAATAACACAGAGTCATTTCCAGTGTTTTCTTTCTGAGCCACTCCCACTGTTATGGTCCTTCACCCGCCAACAATCACTGCACAGTTTTTTTTTTTGCTCAATCCAACACTGAGCCGCCGATCAAATGAAGACCCTCTCTGACATTTTATCCCAAACCAGCTGGAACACTTTTTCATTGTAAACAGGCCCGTCCAACTCCCCCTGCACCACCTCCTCGACAATAATGCATAATAAAACTCATACCTCATCACTACTCCAAACTCTTCTTTTCTGATGCAGATGCAGATTGTTGTTTTTACAATTCCGCCGCGCTGCATGATGACACTTTTCCTCAACCAATCACCCTCTGGTAGTGCTAGGCTCCTCGCAAATGGGAGCGGTAGGGTACGCTTGAGATCCCAAGCAGACGGGTGACCGCAAGAGTAACGGGTACGCTTTTGTCGTAATGGGAACGTTAAAATAAGCGCACCGTTCTAAATTGTACCGTACCAAACAGCAGCTTTCCTTGATTAGTTGGATTAATGGTTTTGCAACTATTCCCAGTCTCCCCTATACAATATGGACACAGTACTGTAGTAGCTCTAACACAACCTGATGAAAAATATCTTAACATGACCCCAATCTAGTTGATTTTCAAAGCTAAAATAAATATTGTAATCTGTCCAGCAAAAATGCCCCACCATCATCCAATATCACTTCCATGTTCCATCCTTGTCAGGACATTTGGTATTAGAAAACACACACAAAGAAGTCCGCTTTCATGCTTTGAGAGGCGTTGATAATTTGAGTTGAAATGAGCTTGTCTTCATTAATGACAGTCGCTGCTAAACCGTTTATCTGCATATACCCAGGTTACTGTGCAGAAAGGACTCCCTCTATGCAATTCCTACTAATAGCTCTCTTTAATGTCAAACAGAGAGCACAGCCCTGGAGGAGGATGCTTTCTTCTTTTCTTTGATACACTTAAAATATATGATGCATCCATGTGAAATAATTTTGTCAAGTGTTTGAAGGATTACACACAGTATTTGGAAAATTACTTTTGAAGTAGTACGTTATAAATTACAACTTACCCAGTTAAAAATCAACAGAGTATTTTTAATTAATCATCACATTTATTCAGCATATTGCATTTGATCATCTTCAGAGTGACATGACGATAGCATTGATATGTGTGTATATATATATATATATATATATATATATATATATATATATATATATATGTTTGTATTTTAAGTGATCTTGCATGGTTTCAAAAGGAACATATTGTTGAATTCTCATCCCAGGATGATTTTGTGCTTCATGACATGAACACACACTGTAGCTTTTTGTAGCAATTCATTGATTTGGTCAGTGAGATTGGTATGATGAATATAAATTCCAACAAGAGAATCATTCTAAAACAATGCAGCACTTGTTGCCAAATGGTCCCAACACCTTTGCTGACCCACATTCTTTACAAATGCATGAAAAGAAAGCATTTCTGCATGCAAATCAACATAATTAATGTTGTATTGAGCATAAGCTTTTTACTGAAATGAAAATATTCTGCTGTGACCTTGGTAGTCATCAACATTTTGATTAGTAGCTTTAATTTAATTATTTAACAACAAGGGAGAGCCACGCCATGAAAGGCCTTAAATGACAGATACAAAGAAAAATCATTACATGAATAAACAGAATTAGAGTGGGGGGAAGAAAAATACCATTATAAGAAAAGCAAGAGAGAATAAAAACAGCTTTGGCTCGTATTGCTCCAGTCATCAACTGAGACCTAGTGAAGACAAGCTGAACCACCTCCACCAATCATATTGGGCAAAAATCACAAAAGGGGTCAATGGTCTTTAATATCAGAGGCCAGCGACTTTGTTCACTTAGACTGTTGGTTGTTTTTGCAGGAGACAGATGTGAAGTAATATAAAGCTGCAATCATTCAAGATATTGTAATTCAAGTTGTCTAAAAGGATACAAACCTTCTCCATCTAATCTGTACTCTATATTTTCAGGCTGTTCAAACAACTGTACTCCATGGCGTAGGTTTTAGACTAATCACAGACAATTTCAGACAGGTAGGAGCTTAAATATATGTTTGTCTACAGTAATTACCAAGAGCGGATCACATTCTGTCAGATTTAACTTAGATGCATTTTTACTGCCCTGACAGTTTCATGCTCACATATAAATATATTACATTTAGAATTTTGATTTAGACTGAGGGTGAAGAACTGCAGAGGCAAAGTATGTGTGTGTGTGTGTGTGTGTGTGTGTGTGTTTTTCAAGTTCTGGAGTTTTTCTTCCAATGATTTCAACTTCTGCAGCTGTGACTAGAATGTAAATATTAGGATACAAATGGGAAGAAAAGGCTCCGCACAGTCATGTATGACAACTTGGCAGGAAACAGGATATGGAATCTACTCCACAATATATATCACGCAGATGGATGGAATATTTATGACGCATTCATTTAACCATATACAGTTCTGTGTGATCATTTTAGTGCATTTTTACAACATCTGCACAGCTCTGCGTAATGTGAACTGTGATCATAAGTGAACTCCTGCCTGTGGCATGTTGTTGTGCACCTGTGATTGGTGGGTGGCACCGGCAGAGTCTATACAGCACAGTGGGTGGTCCAAGCGTGACACTGTCTGTCTCAAGTGGGTTTCATGAAGGCAGCATGCTGCCATGCCTGTGTGTTGTTTGGGCTTCATTGCTTGCTAATGGTGTTTTTGCTTTTCCTATCCCCCAGTTTGATTTATTCTATGTTAGGGTGAGTGGAGTTTATACTAGTGCTTCACTGGTAACGTCATATTGTTTGCTCTTGCTGCAAGATTAAAAGGATTTTAGCCTTTATTTATTTTCTATGTTACTACATTTTACATAAAGGTGTGTTTCCACTATCAGTACTTCTGGGACTTTTTTGGGGGGAACTACTTTTGACCGGACCCGGTCCTCTCAGGCGTTGTGTCTCCATACAGAAATGGCCCAATAGGAACATTTAGATGATGTCATCATATCACGTCAGTTGTTATGGTAACGTCAACTAACAAAAAGTGCCTAAACAAAGCAGTAGCAGAGGAGGAAATCACCTCAAGACTAGACATGGACTAGGGATGTTGAAATTTATTAAATGATTTGACTGAGCTGGCTCACACACACACACACACACACACACACACACACACAGCTGTTTACGCACTGTGGTAATTCAGTCACTTTTTAAACAAGTCGACTTGACCTTTGACCTAGATTCTTCAGATATGTTCTTCAAGGTTCTGATGTCAATGCATATCAACATTGAGAGCAAAAAGAAGCTATACATAAAACTGAGTATACAGAAATGAAAATGAAATTTGTGATTTGTTTGTCACACAAAATGAACCAAAAAACACCTCAAAAAACAATACCCTTTGTACGACTACAGCACCGATTATATGTGACAGGAGAGACATCAAACAGGTGACTTCTTAGTGCCAGGTCTTTTAATCTCTGTCACAGACACAGTATGAAGTGAATTGTGGACAATATGTTCAACCATGGACTTAATCCTGGGGGGAGTGGACCCCTCCACTCAGAGGCTTCATTGTGATGCTGACACTACAATAGAGTTGGGGTTGTTGAATACCAACTGACACTAATAAAGCAAAAATATTATTTATAATTATCATTTAGACAATAAACTCAGAAACACATAACATAGCAGAATAATATAACACAGTCACATTAATATGAACAGTGGTTCATATTAATGTGTGGTTCTGTTGTTTGTTATGTTCTGATTATGTCTTTTATGTTTTTCAAAAAATATGTTTAATTTCTTCTTCATATTTAAATTATTATTAATCATTCCTTAGTTTCTTTCTTTCTTTCTTTCTTTCTTTCTTTCTTTCTTTCTTTCTTTCTTTCTTTCTTTCTTTCTTTCTTTCTTTCTTTCTTTCTTTCTTTCTTTCTTTCTTTCTTTCTTTCTTTCTTTCTATTTTATTTCATTTTTGCCCAGTTCTTGCTCTGGTTGTTGTTGCTATTATGGTCGATATTGTTTGTAATGTTGATATTGACTTGTGAGGTTTTTTTTTTTTTTTTTTTACTTTTGTCCCCTGCACCCCACCCCCACCCTCCCCATGCACACACACACACACACACACACACACACACACTTTTTCTTTTTCTTGTGCCTTTCTCTCTTTTTTTGAAGCCGAGTGAGTTTTCCATCGGTAAAATGGCAATTGTTCTAACCAAGAGAAGGAAAAACAATTTTTTTTAGAGTACCAAAGATTGTCATTCACAAAAGTGAATACAGAAAAACGCTGGAAAAAGTGGATTTGAAATCTGCATTTGCGGTCAGGAGGAGCAATATGCTAATGCTAATGCTAATGAATATAGTTTACCTAGACCAGGCATGGGCAAACCATTCCCAAAGGGCTGGTGTGGCTGCAGGTTTTTGTTCTAGCCAAGCAGCAGCACACCAGACGTGATTCAATTTATCAACTCATCTCAGTCTTCAGAGAGTCGATTGGTCAAACTGAACTCTTGGTTGGTTGGAACAAAAACCTGCAGCCACACCAGCCCTTTGTGGAATAGTTTACCCATGCCAGATCTAGAAACATCAAGATGCATTGCATGTTTGTTGACATTAGTAGCTACTGCTAACAGCGACTAATGTAAAGAAGCATGCAATACATCTTGACGTTGCATCTTTACAAATAAAACACTCACTCTGGCGAAACCAAACAATAATTAGCACTGAGCCTTTTGGTACCAAGGTTGTGGATCCACCTGCTGACAAAAAAGTTCTATGGCTCCAAACTTTTCTAGTCTTTCATCTGTCTGCAGGACCAGGTAGTTAGTAATATCCACAGCAGAGATTGTTGGAAAATCTTTGGGTTCTGTTGAAAACTCATTAATTTTCATAAGATACGGGTCACGTCCAATACGTATCTCTGTTTCGACACTGGATCTAAATCCATACAATAAACACTCTTCAATGGTTTCCTCCACATTCACATGGTTACTTCCTGCCCTCCAGCTGAAATCACAACATCATCATAATCACTTGACCGAAACCTACCTATTGACATTGACTGACTGCACTCGTTGCAGTAGAGGAGCAGAAAACAGACACAGAAGAACTGTAAACAAAATGTAAGGATCTGAACATCTGCTCACACATTGGAAATAACCAAGCCACTAATACCTGCACATTTCTTTCAATGTTTTATCTATTCAACCTTCACACATGTATTAATAGATTACTTCACTCTTGATAGTGTTTTGCAGGACTGAATGAAAAAAAACAAACAATGACCTTTGGTGTATACAGTTTTACTAAAATAACACACGTTTTTATATTTAATTTAAGAGAAGTTTATTGTACTTCTTCTTACATTATACAACCTTCTAGTAAAATGTTGTGCTTTTTACACATTCAGCTGCTTTCTGCAGTAGAGCTTCTTTCATTGATTTCAAAGGAAATCAGTGTTTCAATGGACAGTTGCCAAGTCCCACCACCTGCTGGCTGTAATGGATCCCGGAGTTTAAGGTTTGGGGCCACCCTTCAATTTACAATGGACAAGAGCATCCATCAAGCTTCATAAATTATTCAAACATTCAACTTGGTCCTAGCGTCCATGCCGCTCCAGAATGCCCAGAGGAAAGATCAGCCCTTGTTTTCTTTCCACTGGCTTAGGATCTTGTCAGTCACTTTGCATGGTGATGCAGATGCCCAAGCAGTAAACCTGAAAATAAGCAATTAACAGCATCAGCCACCTCCGTCTCTCAACAACTGTGTTTTCTCAAAGGGATTTCTGCTATTGATGCCGAAATTGTCCTTGGTGGTGTTCCTTGTCTGTTGTCTCTGGAGAATTTCCATTTCTTATCCTGTTTCTGACTGTGTTTCAGGTCCTTTAATGCTGTTTTTTTTTTTTTTGTTTGTTTCCATCTCCTTATTTCTCACACCACTTTCCTGTTTAACTCGTTTTTTTTTTTCCTTTTCCCTGTGTTTTTAATCTTTCATTCTGTTTGTTTAGTGCCGTGCATTTTCATTTGCAGGTGGAGCCAGGCCGTCAGTAGTCAGCGCACATCCCATCTCTCCATTACCTTGTCAGTACCAGCAGACAAGGACCTGCCTACAGATGAGAAATGAGACACACAGAGAGGAAAGGAAGGTAGGAGTTCAACAGCTGTGGATTATAGATAGGGGACGGAGGGAGGACCTTACAAGATGCAGTGAGATAAGCCTCTAGATTAGTATACATACATACCCCAACAGTGACATGATAACAGGAACATATGTTATGCACGTAATAGGCGTCTCCCTTTCCAGCAAAAATGCATGATAACTTTTGCCCTAACCATCTCTCACACTTCCAAATTACACAAATAGAGGCGTATAGACATATGATCCTAGGTATGAAATGAAATTGATGAGGTCCAATGGAATTATGATCATGTTAAACTGGACAAAATGTAAGTCAATTAAAAATGCAAAATATGTCTAAATAATCTCTTTTTTTGTAAAAAAAAAAAAATTTATTGTGACAGATCAAAAAGTGTCTTAAATAACATACATTTACATCTATAAAACCACTCACCACTTGGATGTTTTCCTCCATTTATTGCTTGTAGGAAAGGAATTATGACCAATATAATTTCAAAACTGGGCATGATATAAATTAATTTTAAAAAAGCACAAATATTATTGAATTTACTTACATTTTTTTTTTGGATGCAGTTACACTAAAGGGTTTGGGGCAGGTTTGGTTTGCACATATTTTTTTAATTTCTTTTTTTACTCCTCAAACTCTGTCAGGTCACACGGGGATCAGATATGAGCAGCATTTTTCAAGTCCAGCTACACATTTTCCACTAGACTAAAGTCTGGGCTTTGACTCGGCCACTCCTGAACATTCACCTTGTTGTTTTTAAGCCATTTTTGAGTAAGTCTCACTGTGTCCTTCAGGCTATTGTCCTGTTGGAAAATAAATCTCCTGGGTTGTAGTTCTCATATGGATTGAATCCAACTGTCCACAAGGATATCTTTTGCTGAGTTCACGTTATAGTCTACCTTTACAATACCTTTACCTTTACCTTTTGTCTACCTCTTTGATTCTCTCCAGCTGATTTTACTTCATCAGTGTCTTTGTCTCTTTTTCTCTGCCTCAACTTTTTCAGCTTCCATTTCCTTCTCCTCTCAGTGGCATGTGGAAGAGAGGGGCGGAGTCAGCTGTGGCTCATTTGCATGAAAGCATGAGGCACTGAAACAGAGTATTTTGAGAAGGGCTGTTTGTGCAGGTTGAAGAGGCTGCTCTTCATCAATGTGGTATTTTGACCAAAGCATGTCACAGACAGGTAACTAAGACTGTGTTCACTTGTGGAAAATGGGCATATGTCCCCTTTAACTCATCTACAGGGGATGTTCAGTGACTTGGTAACTGTTTTATAACCATCCACTGACTTGGACCTTCCAATAATCTCCTGTCTTATTTTTACCTCGGACATCTTACTGGCTACAGTAATAACAAGTGGTGCCAGACACAACAAACCCCACCCCCTCACACACATTTGACCTGATGTTGCCTATCTCTTATCATTGGAAAAACACACTTTTGGAAATTGTGATTGTCTATTCTGGACCACATCGCACTCTTCCTGAAAATGTCATAGAAATTGATCCAGTAGTTTTTGCATAAAGTTGCTGAAAACAGGACATAAAAAGAAACCAATAATAATACCCCTCTCACCTTTTGAAGGGCGGGGTAACATATGTGAATCCTAAATTAGGGTGACCATAGGTCCAGATTTTGTCTGGACAGACTGCTCTAAAACCAGACTGTCCGGACGTCTGTCAAGCATCTTCACTTTTTACATTTTGTCCTTTAGGATGAAATGTAAAAAGTGACAGACGTTCGGACAGTCCAGTTTTAGAGCCATTTGTCCGGGCAAACATATGGTCACCCTACCTAAATAAATACACAAAATAAATCTAAAGACCATTTCTCTTTACAGAGGCTGGTTTAGTATTACATCTGTTTTACAGTGGATGACATCAAGTATTAAGGTGCCTTACAGACAGTTGTCTGACAGTTCGAGTTCTGAGCAGCTATTAATGGGGTAGGGTGAGGGATATTGAGCTGGTTGTAATTTGCATCTTCACCAGTAGATGCTGCTAAATATCATGCTTTGGCCCACATTTTAATACACGTTACTGGATGTAGTCTGTAAAATAATGTAAGTAATAATAATCTAACATAATAGTTTAAGATGAGCCAGTGCCAAATCCATTCCTGAGTAGTGCCGTTTGCTTCCCGAAGGTCTTAGCCAGAGCAATGAGGGCCAAATGGGCACCAATGCAAGATATGTTCCATTGATTGGACCGCTTTACCCCAGGAGCATTCAGGGCTGGTCCCCACTTGCAGCAGTTGTCATTAGTTTGGCCAACCTTTAGTCTTGTTCTATTCAGTGCAATCGAATCCCTCCTGGAGAGGGATGTTCTAGTGGGCAAGCTGGGTAACCTGATGTATGCTCTGCTGTGTTTGCTCATATTGTGAATGTTCTGTGATTGGTAGCAGTTTTAAGATCGATGCTATACAAATGAATGAACATGCTTCTCCGTCAACACACAGATGCTCAGATGTTCATTCAGAGACTCACATCCATAGTCCTCAGATTAAATAAAGTAGAAGGTTTAGTTTAGTCAATGTTGTCTCAAATTGTTGAAAAAAGAAAGAAAAAAAAAAACACCACATGAAAAGCCTGTTATGGATATCAGTACTGCTGTTTTACTCCACTGAATCTCCTGAAAGCAGCTAAGGACTAGTCAGTTCATAAATGACCTTCACTCATGTTGGCAACTTTATTATTCAGGTCTTGCACTCATTTGGGTATTAGGTTGTACTTGGCCAGAATAAAGGTAACTATTACCAGTGCAGGACTGATAACAACTTCCAAGCTGCAACTACAAACTAGGTATTTATTACTTATTACAACACTGATTTGTAAATAAACTAAAGACCATCTAGGAGTCTTCAAAGGGAGACCAGAGACCAGTCCTACAGGAGAAGGGGCTCTGTTTGGTGAATAATAATAATAATAATAATAATAATAATAATAATAATAATAATAATAATAATAATAATAATAATAATAATAATAATAATAATAATAATAATAATAATAATAATATAACTGAAAACTTTTGGTTCCATAGCAATTAAAAATCAATTGACATTTGTCATAATTTTAAACAACTTGTTTAATAAATTATAACACTGACCCCTTAGATGTAAAATTAAAAATATTTTTTTACGACACAAGTGTGACAGATCCCATTTTGCAGCTCTACACTCTGTGGTAGTTGAACTATAGACTAAACACACATATTGTACCTTTGTACATAATCTTTCCTCTTCATAATATCAATAAAACATGTAAAAACCATCTAACTCCTCAGACCCGTTACCAATATCTTCTGCTGAACCATAACACTAACTGCTGTAAACCTCAAGTTAATGTCTGGTGGTGTCAAGGATCTGAAACCATTGGTCACAGTCGTATTTGTTAGCAGAATATAAACTGATTAACCATGGGTTAGTGGTTATGTTTTTATCCTCAGACATTCATGGTCAGACTTGTATTTTTCATTTTTAGTCATAGCATCTTTTCCGTCAGTACATTCTGTGCTGAGCGTCACCCAAGATATGTGTGATTCATTTAAACAGCTATTCTTGTTTCAGAATGATGTTAATAATAACCTATCACCAGCATCGGTACAACAATAACACATTGTGAAGATAAGCCTGACAGTGAGAAACTAAACCTGTGCATCAACACCTTATTTGGTATCTTTAACAAAGTATTACCAAACCATTTATAGAGTAATCACATACATCTCCTCTGTAGATTTGTTTGGTGCCTTTTAAATTTTTTTTTCTCTTTCTTACTATTCTATCTCTGTGATTTCTGGATGAGAGAGCAATCAAGAAATACTTAACCTCTAACCTGCTCGATAGTCCTTACCTCCAGCCAGTCACATCCTTAATCACTGCATGGTCAGGAGACATATTCAAGAGGGGTGAGTCTATCAATTCAGGCAACAATGGACCATCAAAAATAACGACACTTGACGGTGATGAATTATTGGACTTTGCCACTTCACTGTAACCATCAAAGAGGTGTTAGATTCCCATTTGTACTTAGCAATTCTCTGTAGTGCTAGCCACCACAACAATGAAGCACAGCACGTTTTGAAATATGCAGGGTATTTTTTTTTCCCTTTATGTTGAAGAGGTACGAACAGATTGTGCATTTTGTTTTACAGAGGGAGGAATACACTGTAACCACTTTATTCAACATATTATTGGGCCACTCTAACAGTCCACCAGTACTCAGACACAATTACAAGAAATGTGTTTTATGGATAGTCATTTGTCTGCTATAGAAATCCTGGACAGTTTGGACATTATTTGATTTCAACATTTCACTTAATAATACAGAGCTACTAGTTGAAATCGGAAGCTATTTCTAGCATATTTCCATGCAAACCTACTAAGAAGGCAAAGCATTGAGCTCACAGAGAGACCAGATGTTCATCCCAGTGGAATAGTGTCCCAACAGAGTGAGAAGAATAAATGAGGTATATAAATACACTGGGGTTCTAGCGTGAGCATCAAATAATGACATTTGAGATAAAGAAAACCTAATTATGTTTCATTCTAATGTTTTGGAATGATAAAACACATGAGATAAAGCCCAAATTCAACTCATAGTGACATGCTTAAAACAAAAGATTGGAACAAGAGTCATAATTGAAATAGCAGATGCTACATAAACATGTCTTCAACAGGTAGGTTTCAATCACATGACTATGATGACGTCGTGTTTCAGCTGGAGGGAGAGTGCCGCTGTGGAGGAAACCATTAAAGAGAGTGTTTATTATATGGATTTAGATCCAGTGTCCAAACACAGATACATACAGTTAGTTAAAAATGTATTGGACGTGACCCGTATCTTATAGAAATTAATGAGTTTTTGACAGAACCCAAAGATTTTGCAACAATCTCTGCTGTATTTATTACTAATTACCTGGTCCTGCAGACATCCTACTACAGCAGCAGATAAAAGACTGGAAAAGTTTGGAGCCATAGAACGTTTTTGTCAGCGGGTGGGTCCACAACATCGTTACCGAAAGGCTCATGATAATTATGGTTTGGTCTTCGCCAGGGTGAGTGTTTTATTTGTAAAGATGCGACATCAAGATGTGTTACATGTTTGTTTACATTAGTCGCTGCTAGCTACTAGCAGTAGCAACTCATCTTGATGTGTCTAGGTAAAAGATATTTCAACAGTGTAAATGAACATTTAACCACAACCTAATGATATATAGGACATCCACAACAAAAGGTAGCTTTGAAACATACCTCTGATCAAGTGGTCGCTGCAGACACGGGCATTAGCATTAGCATTAGCATCAGCAGACTGCAAACGCAGATTTAAAATCCACTTTTTACAGGATTTTTCTGTGATCCTTTTCCATTTCTCTCCTTTGTGAATGACAATCTTTGGTACTCTGAAAAAGTCGATTTTCCTTCTCTTGGTTAGAACGACTGGCGCAGCCGTAAACTACACAAAACATAAGACATTTTCCCAACATAAAACTCACTGGGCTTCACTTCCTGCTCTTCATCTGAAAATTGCACACTGACGTTATCGCAATGTGACGTCACGTGAAACCAACCTATAGGGATTTTGCTCCTAGTAGTTATTTTCTTTATTTCTAACCTTAAAGGAAGATAAAGCCTCACAAAAACAACAGCCCACACTAACTCGGAGATTTTATTATTTGATTATTATTGTTTTGGGAAAAGAGGCTCATTTTTGAAACGGTTGCAAATCTAAGGAGTGATGATGCACTTAACAGACAGCTGACCACTGAGATCCATGGCAATGTTTTATCTGTGTAAAGATGACTGACTGAAGAGTGAAGAGTCAGACATAAGTGACAGCACTGTTGTGAAATGTGACAATATAAAAATAAATACTGCCACTGGGGAAAGTCTTGATATGACACATAAAAGACAGTTAAAACTGCACTAAAAACTGTTTTAGTGAGAAGGAGGGAAGAGAACACAAGACTTCATTTTAGGTTTTCTTCCTCTGCCTTCATCACTTCAGTTATTTAATTTTGTTTTGATGGTCTTCCAAGTAGATTTTTGCAATTTGTTTGGAAGGACGCAACGGCAGATTAAAGGAAGATCAGATGAACAGAAAGGCACGGATGGCTGGACTTCAGAGATTTGTTTGTTGACATACCTCATCTTAGTTTCTTACTCCATCACTGAAGTTAATAGAGCCTGAAATGGTCCACTCAAGCAGCAATTCCCTTTGCTGATCACAATTATTGATCATTTTACATCCCTCTAGTCCAATTCAGTCACTTTCTCAATTTTGACAGTATAAAGATTAAGTGTAAGGTATAGTATAAAGGTTAAAGAAAATACACCCACTTTGTGTATTTTACGATTCTATATTATTATTATGTCTTCATATTGTCGTCCATATTCTGCTATATAAAAATAGTTTGAAGAAGAAGAAGAATATAACTCAAAGCAAAGAAATGACCAAAATGGAGATTTTGCCAGCATTTTAATGGTAATTTCTTCTTTGTGTCAAATATTAACTTCTTGAAATCACATGAGGTGAAGAAAATAAAAGACATAAGACACAACCCCTCACATCTTTACTTATATTATAAATGAAAAAGTGCTGTCCTGCATCTGTGTGAAGTTTATTTGGTATTGTTGACCAGAGCTAAGGCATAAAGTTCTGCACAGTGCTGCTGGTAATGGGCCTTGAAATGGGTTACAGGTACAACCAATCACACTGACTGATTAAATTAACTTGTGATTGTGCAGAGTGATTAGATAGATTCCTGTTCTCACACACTGATTAACTAACCTGATGGAGGGTTCAAGTCAAGTGTGAAACTAGTGTTCTTCAGTCCATCTTGAGAAATAAACGATTTAAGGACATAAAAGGCATTTGGGACAAGATTTACTGTCTTAAAGTAGATGTAAGACTTAATGCTCTGCTCTGAAATGTAATATATTTCGGGACTGGCATTCTGTCTGTGTAAGTGCTGAATGGATTCAGTGCTGCTAAAACATTTGTCCTGCAGATGTATATGTAACATGAGGGTTTGGTGATGGTTTATGGTTCATTCTTTATAAGGTGAGACAGCAGGAAGGAGACAGATTTCTCCTAGAACAGTTCTTTATTTGAAACACATGTAGCTAGCTTCACAACACTTCCTGAAAACAACCACTCACATGACTCAACCAGCCAATCAGGAGTCAGCAGCACCTTGATCAGCAAATGTGATACCCACATATAAAAAATGAGAATATGTGATGGGGTGAGGGTTCTTCAGAACAGCAAATACCCCTGGACTTTAAAGCATGGCGTGGGTGGTCAACAAACACTGTTGAAGGTGAAAATGGCAATTAAAACAACCACAATGGTATGGAAATGATTTGCATGTCTGGTTCATTTTAATGGTTTAATGTTTAATGTTCAGTCAGTGAAGATTCATTTACCCACTGAGACCAATAAATTAAATCGAAAATCAAAATCTCCATTTTCTTTTAACACATATTTCATACAAAATCGTTTTTTTTTTTTTTTTTTATAATTTATATTTATAATTTATAATTTTTATAATTAGTAGTATTGGGGGCCTTGGAATAAATCGGGCCTTTTACATGTAAAATGCAACTCTATTTACGAAAAATTAATGGAACAAAACCACTTCGAGAATTAATTAATTTCGTAAGTAGAGGTACCATTGTGTATTAAATTATATATATATTATAATATATATTATATTATAATTATTATATTATATAATTATATTATATAATATATAATTATATATATATTTATACATATATATCAGAACTGGAGGCAAGGAGGGTGAAGTGT
Source organism: Siphamia tubifer (assembly GCA_020466265.1). Lineage (NCBI taxonomy): Eukaryota > Metazoa > Chordata > Actinopteri > Kurtiformes > Apogonidae > Siphamia > Siphamia tubifer. Next base: position 31,527,283 of record CM035795.1, on the reverse strand, counting down.
TTTGCCCCAGGACACAACAGCACAGGATTCAAACCACAGTCACCCACCATTGCATTTTTGTCAGCAATGAATTAAATGACAATGTGTACAGATGAACAAACAATCCCATACTATTGAAATGTGAGAGAGAATTGTCTATACATGTTTATTTTTCCGAGAATAGCTCCTGCTGCTGATTGTCTGTATTAACACAAATGCACCTTCTAACAGGTTTGATAAACTACATACTTCACATGTGACAAAGAAAATATAAAAATGCATCTTGAAAACTACTTATTTTATTGTTACTTAAGCATAATGCATCTACCTTCAGCTCAAAGTGTGAAACTTAACTGCGAAGATTAAATTAAATTTAGCACAATAAGAAGACAGGTAGACAAAGGAATTGTAATTGTTAGAGGCTTTAAAATAGAGGCTTGTGGTTATAGCAGCTTACCTGTGTTGAAGCAGTCCCTTGCTCTGTGGACCTTGGGGATAAGGGTATTTATCCCTGCACCATACATAGTCTTTGTTATTACGGCCCAGCTGATTTCTCATTCTTCACATGCTGACTGAATATGAATTAGAAAACCACAGAGCTGAACTCCAGCAGCTGGTCGGTCAGTAAAGCACTTAAAAACCTACAGCTGCTTCACTATGCAACTTCCCATCACTGAAACAATCTAAAAGCAACAGCATTAAGAGACTGGGTACAAATGAGTATACATACTGTAGCATGTGATCCACTAAAATATAAGCCAGTAGGCACTTAGTGCAAAAAAAAAGTACATTTTCTAGACCCAGCAGGTTCCATTTGTATTGTCCAAACATATTTTATTATATGTCAACATGTAGCTTAAATTTGCTTTTCAGCGTTAAATCTATTATTTCTTGTTAAATCGACTTCTGTGTGTTGAACTATTAAACACATTTTCTCTGTGATCCTGTACTGTGAGCAGCTTTCCATCAAAGTGAGAGAAAAAGATGACTTGCAGTGATCAATGATAACACTGTTCGAAGTATCTGCTTCAGACATTAAATATGATAGATGTTACATAGTTTAATAAGATGAATCAGAAAAGAAATGATGAAAAGTGCTGGTTAGTTCATTTTTTTAATATATATGGTGGTGCATTATTCCACATTTATGGTGGTTTATGTACATGTAAACAATGGATTAGTAAATATTCCACGAGAAACAACCTGTAAAGTGAATGGATCATAATGTGCAGACAGTGTTTTGAAGTAAATCTGGTAGATCTGAGACCAATATTCTTTTGGACTAAAACCTATTCTCTTGTTCATTTAAAGACCCCAGACTTATCTTGGAAACTTGAGCCAACCAGCATTTAAAAGTTGAGTTTTCTTTATCAGCAACACATGTGGTTAAATATCATTAGTTTTATTACAGAAACATTTTCATCCATGGACTAAGGTTTGATAATGCTCTCTGAACTGATTACACATAAGTTATATTTTGTTGTATTTATATGTATCACTTAATCTGTTATTCCATGGCTGCATTTAATCTTCATGTGTTCCAGTATCTCGGTAATTTGTATTCACTATAATGCTTTGAGATAAATAAAAGGAAGAAAAATGAGGTGTTAATACCGGTTCTGGGTGTCTAAACAAATGTGACACTGTACTCAATAAAATGATCCACAACAGTGCTGTTCTGTCGATTGAGAACATGAATGCACACCATTAACAATGTGCTTTTATTATCAATATGTCAGGATGGGTGATGGCATGATAATTACAATGTTTTCCTGAATAAGGTCCCAATGAAAAGGTCATAAGGTCGCAGAAAATCAATAAAGACAACACCAAACAATTAGTCTCAATCAAGCGAAGACAACACAAAAGACAACACAAACACACACAGCGTACACATTGTCTAAAAATATGATCACCTTTAAAAGCACAGCTTCCCCAACACTTTTTTTTTTTTTTTTTTTTTACAGTGCTGAGCTGTGGCTAAAGCCTTAAATTACCCCACACTCCTACATCTAGACTCTGAGGGCTTTGCTTGTATGATATAGGGCCTGACATCAGGTCAACATAAAAGTCACAACTTGTCAGTTCGCTATTGTCTCTACACAGTAGATGCTGTTAGCTGTGGGCAAAAGAAAATACTTAATTACATGCCATACTAAAATATTCATTCAAAAGACTAAGGTGTCCCTGAACTCACTGACAGTATAAATCAATTTCATGTAAATGATTATACTATTATTTTTAATTGGACGGTATGAGATGTTATTAAAATATTGATGGTACTAAAGTAAGTTGTCAACATTTACTCTGCTTGTCTTTAGGAATAGAAGGTACTGGAATAAAACTACAGTGGTGGGTCATAGTTTGATCCCAGCACCAGTTAATGGGTGTTGGAGTTTGTTCTCCCCCTGTCTATGTGGATACTTTCAGTTTCCTCCTAGGTGTGGTCAAAGTACTTACATTTTTGTACGTAAGTAGAAGTACTGCTACTTGTGTGAAAAAATACTCTGGTAAAAGTAGAAGTACTGATTCAACTCCTTTATTGAAGTAAAAGTTAAAAAGTACAACTTCTGAATTGTAATAAAGTAAAAAGTAAATAGGTATTTTTCTTGGTATGGATGAAATAATACTTATTTAAGCAGGAAAAAAACAGAAAAGTAAAAAAAAAAATAGATCCAAAAATAAATCCTTTAGAAGTGAGTTACTGTGTAAATTATGTGTTTGGTCAGGTCATGGTACTACTCAGTTTAGGTGGTGTGGGCAAGAAATTTAGGAAACATTCAAAAGTCATAAAAAGCATGATTATGATATAAAAAAAAATATCATTTGTGAGGAAAAAAGTCAAAATTATGAGAAAAAGATCAAAATTATGAAATAAAAAGTGGATAATTATGAGCTAAAAAGTCAAAATTATGATATAGTAAGTTTCAATACAAGGTCTGCCTCCTCACCCACAAATGCATCCACAGCAACGCCCCCTCCTACCTCAAAGAACTCCTTTCACCCCGACCTCCACCCGCTCCCTCCGTTCCAGACACACAAACACCCTCAAAACCAGGCGGACCAACCTTCACACCATGGGGGAACGGGCTTTCTGCTCGGCTGCTCCGCGGCTGTGGAACTCCCTCCCTGACCACCTGAGAGCCCCTCAGACAGTCGAGACTTTTAAACGGGACTAAAGACCTTCCTTTTTAACAAGGCATTTGCCTAAATCATTGTTTATTTCTTTGTTTTTATTTCTTTGTATGCCTCTTGCCTTTTTTATCTATGTGCTTTTTAACCCTCTTTGTTTTTAGCCATGCTTGTTTTAGCTTTTTTAGCTTTTTACCCACCTGTAGCACTTTGAGATTTGTTTCAAATATAAAGTGCGTTACAAATGCAATATATTATTATTATTATTACAATTTCTGATTTACGAATTATTTTTCATAGTGTCACATTTGTCAAGTTCGACAAAGTAATGAATCCATTACAGACCCAAACTATTTTTCTACATATCAACCACAGAACAAGGATGAATACCTCATTCAACCACTGTCTATCATCTTTAATTTGGAATTATTATTTTCAACTGGAATTAGGTGTTAATATGGTCACCTTAAAGTGGAATTAACCTTTATTCTGAATTTAACAGGAATAAAAATTCCCATGTAATCAGGACTAGTATGAACCTTTACCAGACAAGTAGAGTTTGTTTTAAGGGTGTAGAGTTATCAGCAAACGTCCCAAGTAACACGGATGACTTGAATAAGGACAAAGGCTTGCTTCAGTGGTCAGAGTGGATGTGCAGTGTGCAGCCATTGGGCCATTAGTGCACCCAGCCAGTTCAGAACCTTAGCGTCTGTGTATTCCCATCCAAACAGTTTCCTATCTAAAGTCAACACTCTGCCGTGCATTCATCTGGGTTTGCTTCTTAAACAAACAGCAGCATGAGAATATTAGTAAGACCGAGATCAAGGTGATATACACTGTTTTGACCCTGTACCCATACGCTTTTAATTATTTATATACAGTGGTACAGCTAACAAATAACCTTTACCTCAATGTTTTGTCTCTGAATACGAAAGAAAATTACATTCATGAAATAAAACCCTAACCTTGAAACATAAATATGTACATCACTGTATGTAACTACGTAATAAATAGATAAATATGCCATGTACGTACTGTACTTAGCATCCCATTGGCTATGAGGGAGCTACCCATGATGCTTTTCATGACCCTTTGACCCTCATTCATTACAGTTACTGTTGTTTGATGAGTTTTTCCCCAGTGTGTTCATTGAAACTTTATTACAGTATGTATTTGTTATTCATCATGAGCCCAAAGAAAGTGATTCCTGGTGCGAATGAAAAGAAAAAGAAGGCTGTGTTATCAATAGAAGTGAAACAGGAGATGATAACAGGAGTGATATCGCAAAACAGCCTCTTTGAAAAGCATCTCTATGATATGGAAAAAGAGGTCATCACTGAATGACCAGACTGTTATTCATTTGGATAAAGGAAAAATAAATTGCAGGAGATACAGTGACTGAGGTGATTGTTTCAGAAAAAAGCATGTGACATATTCACTGATATGATGATGGAGGGTGGGGGTGAGGGTTCTTCAGAACAGCAAGTATCCCTGACTTTAAAAAGCATGACGTGGGTGGTCGACAAACACAAGTGACAATTAAAACAACCACAATGGTATGGAAATGATCTGCATGTCTGGTTCATTTTAATGGTTTAATGTTTAATGTCAGTTAAGACACATTTACCCACTGAGACCAATAAATTAAATCTAAAATCTAAATTTAATTTGACTTTTAACACATATTTCATAGAATATTGGGACATTTTTTTTTCATTTTTAAAGGGTTTGAGGGTTAGTATTGGGGGCCTTGGAATGAATCAGACCAGTACGAAACCACTTCTTAATTTCGTATGTAGAGGTACCAGTGTATTTTAATAAATTAACACGTTTATTATTTCATTGAAAGGTGTTGACAGAGCTATGATGAGTGCTGGGGGGAAAAAAAGGAGGATAGAAAAAAAATTTTGCTCTTCAGTTTTGTTTCTATGACAGCATATCACCACTCTGTGTGTGTATGACAGCGTACACGCAGGTGATAAAAGGACGACATTCACCAAACAAAATTTAGATCTGCTCCCTTAAACAAGGTTTTCTGTCACCATTGTGAACATTTCTAAGGATAAACTGATGAGACCTGAAAAGGCTTCTGCTCATTTCTCTTGTTTCCAGGGTGACAAGTGTCACCCTATGTAATTGGTCATATAAAAAGACACACTAATGAGGATGCCAGTATCTGAAAAGTTTATAGATGTGAAAACCTCAGCTACTCAAAACACATGCTGGGTGCAGTATAGATGAGTTGTCACCTCATAATTCAAGATGTTTTTGACTTATTTCTTAATTGAAAATTTATTTATTTTGCTTTATTTAAGATTCTTTTTTTCTTAATTCAACTTTTTTTTTGCTTGATTCAAGGTTTATTTATTTTTGCTTTATTTTTATTTTATTTCATTTTTTGCTTAATTCCATTTTTCCTCTTTAATTAATTCAACAATTTGTTTCTTAATTCAAGGGGGGAAAAACTTGCCAATGGATGATAGATCTTTAACCTCCTTAGCTCCAGGAATTTTTTTTACATGAAATAATTACCTTTATTGGAAACAGCACAATGCAACATTTAAAAAAAAAAATCTAATTAAAAAAAAAATCTCACCACGATCATTTTCATTTGTTCCATTGGCAGATTTTTTAGTTTTTTTATTTTTTTTTTTACTTAATTCAAGTAAAAATATCTTGTATTATTATTTTTTTTAAAACCTGTATTTTGAGGGCTTTTTCTTCCCAGTGTATTAACTCATAAAAAGCTCATACACTGGAAAATTAAAATCTTACTGTGTATTTTACTTATTTCTAGTCAACATATCTCATCCCACTTAAAATAAGACATCATTTTCACTTGTTCCACTGTCTTATTGTTATTGTTTATTTTTGCTAAATTCAAGTAAGATAGGAGTTAATACACTCCTTGTATTTATTTATAATTGTTTTTAGAGGGGCATTTTTTCCATTCCAGGAAATAAAAAAATAAAAATATGGTGTGGACACAGACCCAGAGGCAAGAAAACAGGGAACTTTATCTGACGTGGTATGAGTTACAGCACCACATGGTTCCTTTTACAATCAGATCATTTCAGGTAAAGCTTCTTTTTGTCCTACCCGCCTGTCTCACCATGTCATCCTCTTTGCTGAAGCACAAGCCTGTCAGACACCGTGTCAGCTTCTGTAACGTCACATCAGTCTGTTTTCTATCATCCCTGTATGTTTCATGTCCCCTTTAGCGATTGCCTTTAACGTTAGCTTCATAGGCGTTCTTTTGTTAACTCAATTATTCTGAGACTAACATTGTATTTAAGTTGAATAGTCAAATAGAATAAGGACGTTAGTTTGACCTAATTTGTGCAGAACCTATAAATCTAGAAAAAAACATTTGAAGTCTCTTAATAATGGAGGAAATTTAATGGATTAATCCATAAAGAGCCAAACATCCACTAGTGAATTATCTACACTGAAAAAAAATCAAAATGTCACTAACTGTATTTTTGTCATTTCCACTTGAAATGTACATTTTATGAAACTCTACATGAAAAAAAAGACTTTGTGCAATTTGGTATATTGAAATGTTGAGTTAATGACGTTTTAATTATTTTTCAATTGTATTTTACTCATTTTTGTTTGAATAATATCAGCTGAAAAATCACTGAGTAGAAATTGATATTTTATCAGTTAAGTCAACAACATATACATCAATATCATCCAGATATTTAGGAATGTTAATTAATTCCACCTTAGTACTGCAAGTCTAAATGATTTTATTTTTTGCAAATATCTGTTATATATGAATTAGTAGTTTCCAGATAACTAGTAAATATTGGCCACTTTTTCCATCAAAAATTAATTTGGATTCACTCAACATGTGCTAAATCTGCAATTAATACAAAATAATTCAACTAATAATTTCATTTTGAATTAAATTCACTAAATGAAATCTAAAGTTTTTATTCAAAGCTGAAATACTTAATATATTTTCTATTATTATATTATAATCTTTGTTGCCATAATTTATTTAAGTAAACCAGTCGTTCTCAAATCTGGTCCTCCTGCATGTTTTAGCTATTTTCCCTTTTCTATCCTAGTTCAATTATTGATCAGCTCTTCAGAACCCTGATAGTAATGTAATGCAATGTTTTTTGTTCTTTAAATTTAATTTCATTTTCAAATTGTTTACATTTTAAAATTTTTCTTTTTTTCTTTTGAAATGTAATGTCTTAATTATATATATATATATATATATATATATATATATATATATATATATATATATATATATATATATATATATATATATATATATATATATATATATATATATATATATATATATATATATATATATATGCATTAAATGTATAGAAAACGATGAATCAAAGTTATTGAAAAGGAACGTTAGGAAAACTGAGTGGAAGAAAAAAGAAAAAGGAGGAAAATAATAAACTAACCTAAAATCTCCTTTAAAATTTTATATGATTTGTATAATTATTGTATTGTATTTTCTTTATTGGATTAATTATTTAAATTAAATATTTATATAAATACTAAACCAAGTCACTTTGAATCCAGATGGATCAAGTATAAACTGTTTTAATTTCCTTGTTTTCATCCTAATCACCTCAAATACCTTTCATTTCTGATATCAGATCAAAATGGTCCCACACAGTGGAAACCTCTTTGGCTGCTTCATAATTCTTGATGAGTATTCATGATAATGAACCACAAAAGACCAGATATTCTTTTGGCAGATTCATCCTGTTGCACTTCCTTATAAACACAGTTTGGCATCGGAGTCTGTTCGAAACAGTTGGTGTGTCGGTCACATGACTTTCTTGAGCACCGCGCACTGACACTGGGTTTCACTCGATGAGCTCAACGCATGCGCCGTCGCATCGGTGTTGCTGGACCCATCACTACTTGTCACCCATAATCTGAACATTTCTTTCACCACCACGGACTCAGGCTGATCAACCCCCATGTTTTGTTTTCTGTCTGTGTCTTTGTCATGATTTTGGTTCTGTTTGTATTAAACCTGTTCTCCCTTCAGTCCTCGTTCATCTCAGCCCATCATGACAAATGGGGCCACGAGGACCGGCTTTGAGAACCACTGAAGTAGACAATAGTAAGACCTTTACATCTGCTCTAATCTTCCATTCGCTTTTCTTGCCTTTTCCTTCTGTTTCATCTGATCCCCTACTCTCCCGCTCTAATCCCATATTTACAAGTTGTGATGCTATCGTTGCCTCTCAGGTTGAGATCAGTGTTTTCCCTCTTCTTATATTCCCTGCTTATGTTTAATTTTGTCAGTTATTCAGGGATGTGGTAAATATTTGCTCAGAGAGGCCTGTCGGTAATCAGCCAGTTGGCGTATGATCACTGTGTGTCAACTGGACTGGCCTGTTTGTGCTGCATGTATGGGAAAATGTGAGAGATAGCGTTTAATGTGTGTGTGTGTGTGTGTGTGTGGGGGGGGGTTATTGTAGGGGTTTTGGCTGAGGGTCAGGGATGAATTCAAGGTTCCAGAGGGAAGGACAGATTCAGCAGTGACAGCAGCTTGGTATTGATCATATGTTGTTATATAGAGACTTCCAGATGGAAAACTGACCATGTGACAAGAGGGGAAAAAATAATTGGAGCAAAGACCTAATTAGAACAGGGGTGTCAAACTCATTTTAGTTCAGGGCCCACATTCAGTCTAATATGGTATAAAGTGGGCCACACCAGTAAAACAATATAAACAAGAGGATAAAAGTATATACAATAACACCAAAAATGTCTGTTTTTGAGTGAAAAAAAAAGATTGTACATGAACAAAACACGAACAAATATGAACAACCTGTACATTTTAAAAATAAGTGCAATGTTGAGGATATTATGCTTTAGTTTATCATTTATACATGTGTGTCACAATTTACAGATCACAGTAGATCAACAAATATACACAACAATTAGTAACAGGTTGAATATTAGTAAAATTCCACAAATATTTCAGATTATTCACATTTTTTCGGAAAAGGCTAATCTTTTTTTGTACTTTATTTTACACTAAAACGTGAAGGAAAATTAGTTTAAGGTTGGTTTCCATTATTTGATTGATTATTATGACAGTGTTTTACTAATCTCATCCACTTTAAATTGATTTGAATTTCCTTGATTAATTATCTTCAGTGTAATTTTTCCATCTCACACCTTCATCCCAGGGGCCAGATTGGACATTTTGGCGGGCCGCACTTGGCCCCCGGGCCTTATGTTTGACAACTGTGAATTAGAACAATGATTTTGGTTGACTAGTCACAGAGAGGATATACAGGGAAAAAAAAGAGAGAACCTGGAAAGATCACAGAAATAAAAGGCGAAGGAAGAGAGTGTGACAGACAGATATGTATCGCATGCTTTGGAAATATTTTCATAATGGCTTCGTGGTTTGATGCTGCAGAAGGGTACACTTAACACTGAAAAAGCAGCTTTACAGCAGCCCCCGATTTAATTGCTAGCTTATGATTGATGAATCTCATTTTAAATGGTTTGCTGGGTAGCATACACATCCGCTGGGTAATGGAAAGACATAATTTTTCCAAAATCTGATGATATCTTGACAGATATCTTAGTTCTTTTTTTTTTTTTTCTTGCTTTTCAATTATTGTTTACATTACCTATTTTTTCTATCAAATCAGCCTCCGGATGCTTTAAAAGGTATTATTTTGACAGTTAATCGTATGGTAGTTTGTGATGTGCTGCGAATGAGGCACAAGTTTGGAAGGGGTTTTGTGCTCAACCAGATGGTATCATTACCAGTAGCTGTTTATTTCAATACAAACTGCACACAAACATATGGGCTGGCAAATTTAGATGGTGTAGATAGATGACCAGAGTTTGGTGTTTGTTTTAAATCAGCATTAAAGAACTTCCGGTGTTTTTGTCCTTTGAGAACTGTGCATTATTGAAAGTATTCTAGTGGCTGTGCATGACAAATAAACCTGTCTTTGTATTTTTTATGATTTTTTTCTTTTTAAATTAAAGTTGGATTCAACCATTATTTATAACAGATGCTTCCTTTTTTTCCCCCAGAATTCTTAAAACGCCAAAAGAAATGAAGTTATTAAAGTGGAGGTAATGAATACAAATGTTTCCTGACGTTTTATATAATACATTAAGACAAATAACTCTCTGCTGTTCCTACAACCTGCATATTCCTATTGATTATCTATACACTGACCTGTGTGCGCACTGTATTGATATTATATTGGTTCACCACCTATTGTGTCCTTTCCATTGTTTCTCATCAAACTTAAACAGAAGCATGAAAAACTACTGAAAATAGCAGAAGTGGCCATTTGTTTGTTTGTTTGTTTGCATTGATCAGTGGCCCCAGATGACCCCATTTTAACACCCCACATTTCTGGCAACCCCAGATTTTTTTGTTTCGTTGTTGAAATTAATTTGGTTTTGATCATGTAATAATTTTCTGTACTGTGTTGCAAATAAATTTTAAAGGGATATAACACAATTTTTCATATGAATTTGTAACTCTGGTGCACCCACAGTGATTTACCCCCGACAGTGTACTGTGAGTTGAGTTTAGAAAGTAGTCCCGGCAGATTTCTTTGGGTCACAAAAATAAAACGTGTGTCTTTTCAAAACAGCGTGAGTTTGAATGAGTGATTTATTTGCATAACAAAACTGTCACGGAACAAAAACTCACACCTCGTAATTGTTTGGAGCTACTTCCTCTCAATAGTGATCAATGTACGTTGTCACTGCTAACAGCTGTGCACCTGCACGTAGCAGCCGTAAACACTGTCGAACAACTGTTTTAAGTAGTTTAATAAGTGGACTCAAACACACTGCATGCTCCAGCTGTAGAAGAACACCAAAATGAATACTGATCATTTGCCCTGAAACATATTCAAAGGGTTCCAGTGTTTTTACATTTCTACCGTCAGTTTCTGTGGTAACGTAAAACAGTAACACATCTTATCATAGTATCTGACACTTCATTAAATACGTAGTACCTTCATTAACCCTGTAAAACTTGAACCACTATATAATTGACATGAAGATTCTTTGAAAATGGAGCCTTCATTGGTCCTTTTTAAATATCAATTTCTATGTATGACTTTCAATTTTATATTCTACTTCATATTGGGGGCATTCAGTTTTTTTCAAGTTGATTTATTTGTCAATAAAGTCGAAGTCGAGTCAACGGGTCATGATGACATCATCACATTGTCAGCGGAGGAACAACACGGACACACGCCTGTCCGACTGTGAGCAACTTGTATTAAAGTTCACTGGAACGTAACAATGTCCACTGACATTGACACAAGTATCAATATTATAACCCCAACAAAACAAAGGTGTTAGCCTTGAGTTTTGCACAACATCAGTAGGGTGAACATATGTTCACATTATGTCTGGATCCACAGCTCTGAAACCGGACCCGGACTGATGCATGACAGACGTGCAGAAAGTCCGGGTCTGGTTTTGTTTGTTTCCAGTTTGTCTGCACTGCTGCTCATAGTGGATGTGTTGTGTTTTTGTTGTATTTTAAATTGGACTTACATATTGTGGACTTACTCACCACCCCCTGTTTTACCTACAGCAGCCATGTCTCCTCTGGTTTAGATCTGACTGGTCTCTGTTTACGCACCGAGGGAGAGAAAGAATAACGACTTGTGGACTCCTGCAAATGTAAGTCGACTAGTCAACATTTGTGTTAATGCTCTGTCTCAAAGTACATATTTTTACAGACTTAAGCAGAATTATCCTTGTCAAGGTCTTGTCTTTTTCTGCATCCCTCTCTCCCACATGCTTTAGTTTCCCAGCCTGTTCTTCTTTGCTCTCTTTGTGTTTAATTGGAGTTATTCAGTGCAAAGAGTCTGAGACCTTGAATTACTACAGCAGAAGTTGAAAGCTTGACTTATCATATTTTCATATACTGCAGTGCAGTGTGTGATACAGTCATTCTGATTGAGGAGATTCAATGTATTCGTCTTGTTTCATATTTCACATCTAGTATAAATCCTTCCATATTTTACTGTGTATATAAGGTTTATTTTACTTTGATTCATCTCTCAGTGGATGTATACTGTCTCTAAAATAAAACATTTCACAGCTTGCAATTTATTTTTATGTCTGTCTTTTGCCACTAGATGATTTTAAAATTATAGTGACGGGTATGACAGCCAGTTTTTAATATATTAATAATATATGAATCGTAAATAAGCACATGCCAGATGTTTTTGACAAAAATTCCGGAAAACATAAACACACACATAAGCATTAGGCAGATGGTTGTGGTTCGATAGTTGCATTTGTGTGCTATATGAAAAAAAGACAGAAGCTGTGATGTTATGGCAAAGAAAATAGAACCATCATCAACCATCATTTTCAACAGCATGGATTAAATAGAAGTCTGTTGTGGATAAAGTTTTTTTTTTTTTTTTACTTTCTTTTTGAATAAAGGTGGGGGGGGGGGTTTCAACTTTTTTTTTTACTCTTAAAATTTGCTCCAAATGTGAATATATTTTAAATCCAGGTTAAAAATATGAATTAACTCTTTTCAAGCTTGTCTTTTAAAACCACATTTTATTTTGAATATATTAATGTCTTTTACCTTTTTGTGATTTTTAATGTTCTTTATTCGTCTGTGATTTTTTTATGCATTGGTAAAGCATTTTGACTTACCCTGTGTATGAATAATATGATACAAATACATTTGCTTTGCATTCATTGGCATGTTTTTTTCTATAACAGGCAATTAACCAGAGGTGGTCAAAGTACTCACATTCTGTACTTAAGTACAAGTAGAGCTACTTGTGTGAAAAAATAGAAGTAGAAAAGTAGAAGTACTAATTCAACTCCTTTACTTAAGTAAAAGTAAAAAAGTACAACTTCTCAATTGTAATAAAGTACAAAAGTAAAAATAAAACTGCATTTTTTTGTTTGCCATGAACACAACAATACTTACTTAACCAGGAAAAATCAGAAAGGTTTCAAAAGTATCGAAAATTAAGCATTTAAAAGTGAGTTACTGTATAGGTAATGTGTTTGATAGGGTCATTGTAACTTAAGGTTTGTGGGTATGGACAGGAAATTTAGAAAAAAACAGTCACAATTGAGAGAAAAACTCAACATTAAATAAAAAAAAAAAAATAGAAATATGAGATTAAAAAAATGCACAATTTTAAGAGAAAAAGTCAAAATTGTGAGATAAAATGTTACAATTATGAAATAAAAATCAAAATTGTGTGACAGAAACTCACAATTGTCAGATAATAGTCATATAATTATAATATATAAAGGTTTTTCCTTTGGTGATTTATTTTTCATACGGTCACATCTGTTTAGCTTGAAAAAGTAATGAGTCTATTCTGAGAATGTAATGAGTATAAGGTACAGATATTTATGTAAAAATGTAGGGAGTAAAAGTAAAAAAGTTGCCAGAAAAATAAATACTCAAGTAAAGTACAGATACCTAAAAAAAAAAAAAAAAAAAAGAAAGACAAAATATGTAAATAAAAATAAAATAGCAGACAATGAAGAGAGAAAAAAATTAACCAAGCTTTAATGTGATCTGCTACTGGTTTACTAACACTGACATCTGCCTTTCACAATGTTGTAATGATCAATTTGTGACAACAATGACATATGTATATATTTTTAAATACACAAAATCCATATTGTAATCACACCTGGATGGAGTTAGCCAATGTAATATCATCTTCTAGTGTAATCTGTTTGAGGAAACAAAGCTAAAACTGCAGTAAAAGACTCAACTACTGTTGTGTTGGCATATAAATTCTTGGTGACGTAATAATTTTTACACAGATGTAAATTTTTCACCACCTCAGATAGTGTTAGTCATTGCATTAGCAGGTGTGTCTGTAGCGCTGCATGTTTAACAAGCTAGCATTCTGGAACAGGGGAGAAGCTGTCTGGGTTGTTTGGTTCTTTATATGATGGCGTTGAATACAGAATGTTGTTTTTGTCTAACATGTATGAGAACACACGCTGACTAAATAAATGACTAAATCCTATATAAAATGTTTATCAAAGCCTGGTATTATCAGCGTGCAGTTGCAACTCAGATGCTGATGTTCTTTCATGTATTCAGGGTGGGGAGTAGGATTGTGATGCACCCACTGAGCGAGTGAAATAGTCGCCCTTATCCCAGCAGAGCAAATTATCATTTAACTCACCTGTTACATCAGAAGGAAGGCAGGTTCAGCCAGATTCTGTCTGTTCTATTGTAGAACATCTTACACAGCACATTAACCCATGAAGACACACAACTACTTTTGTCAGTTCCCCCCTAAAAATGCATTTCTTAACTCCTGAGACCTTAACACTTCCAGTCAAAAAATAATAAAATAAGCAACAAAACGTACAATAACAGCCAAAAAATGGATAATAAACTAACAAAATAATACATAACGTGAACAAAATAAGACATAAATGGCACAAAAGTGAAGAAAAATTATAATAATAAAATGCAATATTAAATGTAGAAACATAAAACAAAATACGGAACAAAATGAACAAAACTAATAAATATTTACAAAATAATAACTTAGTTAAAATGAACTAAAATTAAGTATAAACAAACAAACAAAAATAATAGTGTAATTTGGTTCCAGTAGTTTTAATTTTGGCTTTTTCTGTTTTTTTCTAAATTAGTTGGTTTTTGACACCTTTTTATTTCCATATATCAGATCTATCTATCTATCTATCTATCTATCTATCTATCTATCTATCTATCTATCTATCTATCTATCTATCTATCTATCTATCTATCTATCTATCTATCTATCTATCTATCTATCTATCTATCTATCTATCTATCTATCTATCTATCTATCTATCTATCTATCTATCTATCTATCTATCTTGTTTTATGTTGTATGTTTTATGAATATTTATACATATAGAATGCTCACCAGTGGTGTGTCAGAAGCTAAAGGGTTAAAAAAACAAATAACAAAAATGAAATTAATCCGATTACTCAATTAAGGTCCACACCAAGAACAAAGCCAAAGAAAAATGTTTTCTTTGCATTTTTTTTTTTACTTACTCAGGATAGCAATAACAACAATCAAACACATTATCAACACAGTAACTCATTGTTAAAGGCTTTATTTTTTTAATACTTTATGGGTTTTTTTCCTGGTTAAATAAGTATTATTTCATCCATGGCAAAAATTTTGTTTTACTTTTTACTTTATTACAAGAGATAAGTTGTACTTTTTCTAACATTTACTTAACTTGAATCAGTACTTCTACTTTTACTGAAGTATTTTTTTCACACAAGTAGCTGTACTTCTACTTACAGTAAGTACAGAATGTGAGTACTTTGACCACCTTTGATATACCAACACATACACTCCCACTAGTTCTGCAAATACCAACATATGCATTCGTCGAAGCCGTTAACCCTTAGATTTATAACAGCCTATATGTTCACAACAGTATAAAAACATCAGTGTTAAATCTTACCTTTGTTCTATATAATAATAATTTCCAACAGTAAACCAGTGAACAGTAATAATGATCATGGTTTTTCAGGGTTGTCAAAGGGGGTGGGGCTGGAGTGTGCATCGATTCCCCCTCATACGACCAGTTAATTAAGCACTGATCGATTTGGAAAAATGAACCATGAAGAATCTTCTCTGTGTTTCTGTGTGTGTGATTTTTCCCCAAACACATTTTATTCTACAGTGGTTAACAGTATGTGTTTAGTTGTAGTAAAATTATCTATTGGGAGTTTCAGGCAGATTAAGTTAGAATTAACACACATGCTGTTAGTGTAATGACATGTTTATTTAATATTTTATGAAAATTTTTAAGTTTTTCTTGCAAGCAGAAAGCAGCAGTTCTTTCAGTTGCTGATTCAGACTCAAGTGTTTATTCACGTCACTTAATGACCTCATGGTTTTTTTTTTTTAAATTTCAAAAAGATTAAGTACAATCTGAGAGGCCTGCCAATAAAAATGTAAATGGTATGGGGCTCCATGGTCAAATACTTAAAAAAACAAACAAACCTTAAAACAATACGTTTAGTGCAATCATGGATTGAGGCAGGGGTGTCAAACTGCGGTCCTCGAGGGCCGGTGTCCTGCATGTTTTAGATGTTTCCCTCTTCCATTACACCTGGAGACCATTGCATCATTATCAGTCTGATGAGGAGCTGATTATTAACCCTTTAAGTGTCAGCGCTGATGCATTCTGAATGGATGATTTAGTTTAAATATTCAGAAAAATTCAACCGTTTTCCTTTTAGGGTGCCAAAAAGCAAGATTTTTTATTTTTATTTTAATTAAACATTTTTTTTAAAGGCAAAATTAAAATTGCTGGGACCAAATTTCAATACTAGTTTTCTTCTTTTTCTAAATTTTCCACATTATTTGTCATTTTGTAAATATTTATTCATTTTTGTTGCTCATTTTGTTTATTTTTCTACATTTTGTTTATTTTGTTTATTCTAGAATTTTTCTTTGATTTCCTGCCATTTGTGTCTTACTTTGCTCATGTTACCAATTATTTTGTTAGTTCTCAGGAGTTAAAGGGTTAAACTGAATCACATGGAAGAGGGAAACCCCTAAAACATGCAGAACACCAGCCCTCGAGGACTGGAATTTGACACCTGTGAGGTACTTGGTGGCGCAGGTGAGTTGCCAGGGGGAGGACTTCTCACCTGCACCGTAAGGCACTATGTTTAAATCCCACCACTTATTGTTGTATGAATTTGCCTATATGTTAATCCTGTATATATTAAGCCTTCATTGCTGCACCCATGCCAACTGAAGAACGCATCTGTCATGAAGGGGTGAGATGAAAAGAGGTGCTGAAGAAAGAACAGATTTAATAACAAAACCAACATAAAGACAAGACAGACTAAACACAAACACCTGGGGAAAGATCGACCAGAGTCTGTGGTGATGATGATGAAATGTCCAGGTTATGGTGACAGGTGTGATAGGGAGAGTGTCCAGGTTATATAGGTGACATTCTGAGTGGTCCCGCACCAGTAACTGAAGCCTCACTGCTTATATAGTTACAGATCAGCAACGACTTGCAGCTGCGTGGTGTGGGCCAGGCAGTGTTGGGAAAGTTCACCATAATTAGGAACTAGTTCAAAGTTCAAGTTCAAGTTACTGAATATGAATTAGTTCAGTTCATCGTTCATTCTTCCAAATTATGAACTAGAAGTTCATGGATCCCAAAATGAACTTTTTCGTTCTTTTTTTGTGTTATTATTGTAAACGTATTATTAACCGTTTCTGAAGTTATCCTGTAGTCAAAAAATCAGGGGGAAATGCCGCCCCTCCAGGGCGGAAGTACCTTACCCCAGGGTTAACTTCCCTCTGCAGGTTCTTAGAACACAAGGAGTGGTTTCAGTGAGCTTCATTTTCAATGTTTATTTCCAAGAACGGGACAACACCTGCTCCGGTCGCCGGTCACACTCTGTAGATTTAACTCTTTTTCTCCGCTCCCAAAAACTCTCTCCACCTCTCTCTCTCTCTCTCTCTCTCTCTCTCTCTCTCTCTCTCTCTCTCTCTGCCTCGCCCAAAACACTTCTCATTGGCTATTCCACAACATTATGTTGCCAAAATTTGTTCAGAATAATACAAAAATGACATCTATGATAATGCTGTGTTTTGATCCCATTTTATACCTTATAGGACTCAATAATTACAACGTGATAAGAACAAAATGTGAACTACATAAAAGCGCAGTTCAATAAATGCCAGAATAACCGCGTTCACAACTTCCCGTTCATTTGGCAAAAGTGAACGAGTCGCTCACGTTCGTCAAAAATATGATATAGTTCATGAACGATCGTTCAATGAACGCGTTCAGGTACAACACTGGGGCCAGGTGATCTGGAATGGATCTGGGGCAAAGGTTGAGACTGGAGAGGAGAAGATCTGGGGGAAAGGTTGTGGCAGGTTGTGTGGCCCTCACTACAAAGTACATTTATCTCAATAAAACCTACTAACCAATCAAAACACAGCACCATCACCACAGTTCTAAATCTGTACATCCAAATTATAAATAGTCCAAAACATCACCAAACATTTTTCAGACTTATTCAAACTCAAAAATATTAATCATAATTACTTTATCATTCATAATTTGGTTCCAACACTATGGATCCATTCTGCTGACATTAAAAACAATAACTTGTCAGTGTAGAAAGTGTTACATTGGCATCATAACAGGAAAATGTTGAATGGAAAGATAAAATACAGACACAAACACAGTATTTCGGGAGGGTTTTTTTTTTTTTTTTTTGCATTACAATGTATTTTACAATGACAATCTTTGGATATTTTTACAATGTTTTTTTTTTCTTTCACACTTCTCAGGTTTTCAGTTTCAGTTATAATTTTTTTTCAGTTTCAACTTACTGGCACTGTTTTAACATTAAGGGGTTGGGGGAGATGGAGTGGG
Source organism: Siphamia tubifer (assembly GCA_020466265.1). Classification (NCBI taxonomy): domain Eukaryota; kingdom Metazoa; phylum Chordata; class Actinopteri; order Kurtiformes; family Apogonidae; genus Siphamia; species Siphamia tubifer. The sequence continues at coordinate 31,508,728 of CM035795.1, read as the reverse complement.
GGGAGAGGGTGGGGCTCCTCTACCAAGTTTTTGCCAGCGTTTATCTGTTGGTCTGTCCATCTGACTTTGTACAACATAACTCAAAATGTTACAGATGGATTTCCATTAAACTTTCAGGATAGTTTGGGAATGACACAAGAACCAATCGATTAAGATTTTGGTGAAGATCCGGAAGAGATCCTACTTTGAAATTTTAGATTGCGGTAAATGGAGAATAAATTAATAGAAATAAAAACAAACAAACAGATAAACGCCGGCAAAAACATAACCTCCTAGGTGGACGTAATAATAATATTAATAGGGTAATAATGTTCCTACCTATTTGAACCACTGCCACCACCAAAGAGGCAGAAGAGCTAGTAGCATAGCTAGCTAACTCATCCAGTTATGCAATAGTAGGAGGTTTTGTTCTTTTTCTATCAAACGCCTGGAAAAGGTTCGACTATCTTTTCGACATTTTATTGCCAGACCAAACCACAATCAAGGTGGTAGGCTGTGTAGTGTGTAGAAGAAGAGCAGAAGAAGAATAGAAGAAGTGACAGAGGACGTAAATGACAATCATTGGTCTTTATATTAGGCTTCAATTAATTGGCTTAAAAAAAAAAGTGGACTCAGCATGTTTAAGATGTTACAAACCAGCATCTTTATTATCCCCTCCCCCAAAAAACAATACAAAAAAACCCAACTTTAAAATATATATTTTTTTCACCCCTTCAAAAAAATATTGTAAGCACAGTGTGTACAGGATTCCAGCTGGTGGCGCTACTGCACACACACACACACACACACACGGAGGGTAATGGACACACTCATACAGACCTTGTATTCCAGACTCACACTGATCGAAGCATCATCACAGTCATTAATGTCAACATGGTGGTTCTGAGGGTCAGCATGGAACAACTATGAGCGCTGCAGGTGTTGGATTTAGAGATGTGACAGGCAGAGAAAAGACACCTGCTGCTGCAAAGCTTGAAAGGCAGGAGTGGCACTGACTCACAGAGTTAAAGCCACTTTCAATTGTATAATCTCTGTAGTGCATTGAGGGGTTTGAAGAAAAGTGGACGCCACAGCGAGCTCTTATGGTCAAATATATTCAGTGGAGCAAGTACATATGTAAATTCTCGTGTGCAGTGAAGTGTAGTCAAGCCTTTTTGGACCGTGAGAGGGTGGATCCTGAAATGGACCAAAAAGAATAGAAAGCAATAAAGAGAGAGAAAAACGGTGCATGTGCATTCTCTGACAAATACATGTGCACAAAAATGTGAAAATGTACTCTTTGCTTCTGTGTCTCCTGTCACACCTCAGACTCCTAAACTGACTTACTTTCTGTTTTTCATTGCCTGGGGCGCCATGGCAACATGATGACTATGACATGATAAAGTTTTTTCTCAGTGTGTCTGTACAAAAGGGGCAAAGGGGAACAAAACCTGCACCTGTGTGTCTGTTTGAGGCAGTCTTCTTTTGTTTCTGCTTCATACATCATATAGTAAAATAGAAAAGGAGACGTGATTAGTGCTGTAGTTAATTCAACATTAGGACCATTCCTGTACATTTCTCTGTCAGTCTAAGTGACATGTGATGATGATGATGATGATGATGATAATGATGATGATGATGATGATGATGATGATGATGATGATGATGATGATGATGATGATGATGATGATGATGATGATGATGATGATGATGGTGATGATGGTGATGATGATGATGATGATGATGATGGTGATGATGATGATGATGATGATGATGATGATGATGATGATGATGATGATGATGATGATGATGATGATGATGATGATGATGATGATGATGATGATGGTGATGATGATGATGATGATGATGATGATGATGATGATGATGGTGATGATGATGATGATGATGATGATGATGATGATGATGATGATGATGATGATGATGATGATGAGGGTGATGGTGATGATGATGATGATGATGATGAGGGTGATGGTGATGGTGATGGTGATGATGATGATGATGATGATGATGATGATGATGATGATGATGGTGATGGTGATGGTGATGGTGATGGTGATGGTGATGGTGATGGTGATGATGATGATGATGATGATGATGATGATGATGATGATGATGATGGTGATGATGATGATGATGATGATTTTTGCTTCCAATTCTGACGAAAATTCAATTGGCCCAAACTTTTACCTATAATAATTCTGATAATTTGATTCACTTGTAATAATTTGACAACCTGATACATGCTGGACACACTTGGAAAAAAACCCCATCATATGTTTTAAAGTCCAGTATCAATTATAGATTACCAAGTCAGCTCCTCTCCTCCTTCAAAAACCATGACATTCTGACAGTTTGTTAATGGAGTGGAAACTCTAGACCAGTTTTTTAATGGAAACGTAATATTCTTGCTCTTCAGTTGCAGTGATATATGCAAATATACTGTAACGAAGCTCAATCTGATTATGGAAAATCAAATAACTCACTACTGGTTGATTTTATTAGATGCTGAAATTCTACTCATGCAATAACTATACACACAAACTCACAATCCAGTATTTTCTATTAAAAGTCATGTTTACTCATCACATTCTATTGATAATTATAGTAACAACAAGGTGTTACCTACTGTAGTGATTTGAAAGACAGTACTGATAAAAGCAGCTGTTTTAGTCCTGTCACCTGCTGCTTTGAGACGTGTTAAGACTCCAATGGTATTGTTGTGGGAATTAGTATTCCTGTGGATTTTCTCTGATGTAAAGAACAGAAAGAACTGTGAATTGCTTCATTTAAAAAAAAAACATACATATGAAATTTGCCAGGTTTAACGCTCTACATTATATTACATTACATTACATGACTACATGAGCACTTGTTTGCCAGTAACTGTGTCCCCAAGACGCAGAATTTAGACACAAAAGAAAATGTAATGTATATGTGTTTTCCTAAACTCATGTGGGTTGAGTACAGCAGCTGTTGTTGTGTGGTCAGAAGGTGATAATATTAGTTATGCTGCATATGGCGCTCTCAAGATAAAAGCATTGAAAAATGCTGTCACTAACACACACACACACACACACACACACACACATATATATATATATATATATATATATATATATATATATATATATATATATATATATATATATATATATATATATATAAATATACACAGTGGTTTCGTACCGTGAATGTTTTGTAAATACAGTCACATTTCACATGTAAAAGGCCTGATTTATTCCACGGACACCAATACTACCCCTCAAACCCTTTAAAAATTATAAAAGTATACGCATTTAGTTTGAAATATGTGTTAAAAGTAAAAGAAAATTTGGATTTTAGATGTCATGTATTGGTCTCAGTGGGGAAATGTGTCTTCACTGACTGAACATTAAACATTAAACCATTAAAATGAAACCATTGTGTTTGTTTTAATTGTCACTTTCACCTTCAATAATGTTTGTTGACGGACGTTTGGTGAAATCCAAAAACGATTGACTTTGACAACTTTTCCTAAAATGTGGAAGGCATATGTCATTGGGCAATAACACGATTTTTCGGGGTGGTTTTTTTTCCCCATGAATTGAAAAAGTTGATGACATTTCTTTTTTTGGGCTCATGATGAATAACAAATATTTATATATATATATATATATATATATATATATATATATATATATATATATCCTCCTCCTCCACAGACACTCCAGCGTTCCTTGGGGAGCATGTACATCAGGGTTCATCTCTCTGATGTCTGTGTTGTTAGCTTTATTTTTTTGGTTTAGCCTTCTTTTTGTTTGACCAGGTAGATCTGTACTTCACTGTTTTTGCTTTTTCGTTTTGTTAGGACAAACTTTGGGTTTGTTTTGTTGTTGGGGTAGTGGTGTGCTGACAGCTCCTACAGCACTGTCCAGTCCCCCACCCTTATGTTTATTTAACCATTCCACTCTGGGCTGTTCCTTTATTACTTTGGACCCAGGGTTTAAAAGGATGTTTTAAGCCATTCTTGAGCTGACAAAGCATAAGAATGGCCTGAATAAAAAAAAAAAAAAAGACATCTAAACTGAAATTAAAGTATTTATTTTGACTCTGGTGTCATTTTAAATATTGTGTTTTACCTCATAAAATGAGTTGAGGTAAGGTGAAGGAGAAGCACCAACAGGGCAGACTGTGACACCCTAAAGTTAAAGAACGTGCTCATCATTACTGCTGAAAAATATATAAAATGTAAAGACCCTTTCCAAAAAAAATGTGAATATCACAGAAAAGTGTATTAATTTCCATAATTCTATCCATAAAAGTTTGAATTTCATAGATTATAAATTCACAATTTCAATACTTTCAAGTATTTATTTGTTTATTTTTGTATTTTTAACATAACTTGGGCAAAAAGAGTAGTTGAAAAAATGTGAATACTGTGAAGAAATCAACCCACACATTGGAGGACATGAATGTTTTAAACTGTCATACACTAATTATCTACGAAACTCAAAGCACCTTAACAAGAGCCCTGAATCTATAATCTATGAAAGTTTAACTTTTTGAATGGAATTATGGAAATTCATACATTATTTCACAATATTAACATTTTAGGAAAAGGTCTGTATGTGCAGGTAAACATTTATTTTATGCCAGAAGATAGAACTGAAGAAAGTACAGAAAAAAAACAAAAACAAACTATGAAATAATAAATGTGAAAGTGACAAGTTGTGGAAGATTTATTTGTGGATTGTGTGTCTGGAACTGTAAGACTGAGGCTAAATAGACTTTCCTGAATGAACCCATATGTGGAGGAGGAGCAAGTGTTCCATGTCCGCCACTGAAACTTTAGAGATGAGGTGAGTGGATGGGGAGCAGGCTGAAGGTGAGTCAGGCTGACAGAGGATGTGCAACAAGGAGGGTGATGCAGCGGACCAGACACACCAGACAAACAGAGAGTAGGAGGGGAGTTCAGCAGGCAAAGGATTGGGTACAAAAAAGCTAAAGCAGTGAAGCGATCAGAGCAGGCAGAGGACGGGTCAGGCAGGTGAGAGGTGGAAACCCAGACAGACGAAGCAGATCAGGAGAAGGCAGACGGATGGGCGGGGTTTTCATTTGGGAACACAGTCAGGGCAAATGTCTGCAGGCTATGCTCAACAATGTGGATCTCAAACAGAATGTAAACTAGAAGAAAGGGGGGGAAAGTCATTTTAATTCAGAGGCCACATTCAATTCACATTTATGTACAAATCACTTTAATATGTTATTAACTGAGTTTCAATTAGTTTGAATCCATTTCTTTTTAGCTCCTGAACTAAAACAAGTTGAAAATCCTTGATTGTTAATCATTTTTACACTTTGTAAATCCATGTTGGAGGAATGTAAATTTTAACAGAATAAACAGAAGAACAGCCATTGCACTAAATAGCACAGAGCAATAGTGAATGCATGTTAGCATTTGTGTCAGTATTTCACTAAAATATATGACATATGTCAGCATCCATATGAAAGTCAGTATCCATAGATTCCTGGAAACATTAAAACCTTTCCCATATAGCTTTACCACAGTAGTAGGTCTAAGTGCACTCGCTGCGTGATTCTGAAAAATACTAAAATGTCTGAAACAGGCTGAGCGTGGGGTGATCAGTGTGTGGATGTGTGTGACACGAGTAGTTCAGGGACATCTGTATGACACACAACTACAACTCTGAAAAGGTTTAGTTTGTTGTAGTTATATTCCTCAAGAAAAAAACAACCGAAAATCAATATGTATGTGCTATATTTTCTCTTCTTTTTCTTGCCATTATACCATCTTATCCCAAAAGGAAATGAAACCCTGAAGCCTCTTAAACCTTCCAGAGTTCAACAACAGAACGTGCACTTCTGCAGCTTGTGTTGCTGTTTCACTGTGGAGTTTTAATACGTTATTTTGGATACTTACCCACAAAACTGAGCCAGTAGTTTTATGAGGAAAAATTACTGTCCTCATGTGAGTCCAACGATTCCAAAAGCAGTGATAAAAAGGCTCCAGCATTAGACAATAAATGAGGCTTGGCAGGAAAAGTGCAATGCTATGTCATCATCACAGCGGAAAGGCTTGGGATTTTTTGGGTGAATTAAGATGTTTTCACTCATAAAATACCCATATTTTCTTTACACATTTGTCAATTTTATGTATATGATCAGCAACAACTATGTATTTCATCACATTTGGGTCGTATAACTCAAGCGAAAAACATCTTTTAGTGTTGCATCACTTTCCTGTGGAGACTGTGAGGATGCTTTGATCAGCTGATTTTCATATATCATAATTTCACAACCATCAAATAAGAGTCAAATCCACAAAATACTCCTAATTCATAATCAAAACAAAATTGATAGGCTATCTTCTGTGTTTTCATGCAGAGTTGGACAATAATAAATCACAAATACATCATTAATGCAAAAACTAGTCTTTTCAAATATCTATAATTCACTTGGGTGTGTATTTATTTGACTTGCTTCAATTTTAGTGGAAATATCTGTTTCTACTCTTTTCACATGAGCTTGTGCTGTAGCTGCTCCTAACTGTTTATTTTCTCCATCAAGGAGGTATTAAATTTGTCTGTCTGTCTCTCTGTCTGACTGTCTGTCAACAGAATTACGTAGAAAGTTCTGGATGGATTTTGATGAAACTCTCAGTCATGATAGATAATTCGTCAAGGAAAAATCCATTACATTTTGAGCAATGAAGGTCAAAGGTCAAGGTCACACTAAAGGCCAACAGCTAAAACACATCAGTGGTAATATCTCAGGAGTCAGAAAAGATAGAATCTGGTGGGTTTTTTTTGTATTCGCATCGCTTCACCTTCGGACATCAGATGGGTCAACACTAACAACCACAATCACATAACGTTTTGATGTCATACAACGCTATATCAAGCCTTGGTGGAGGTCTGCTGTCTCTGATTACCTTGTTAAGTAGTGCTTTCAATTAATTAACATTTTAATCGGATTAATCAGCATTGCTTTGGATTAATTTGGTTTAATCATTATTAAATATTCATTTTTAATCTATATTGTATTTTTTTAAACTGAAATTTCCCACAAATACACAAAAATACATTAGGAAACACAAAAAATGCTATGGAAAAAAAATATACAAAGTATGCTAAAATCTTTTAAAATTCACACCAAAGTGATGAAAAATCCAAAACATTAAAAAAAGGGATAAGGAAGTGGCTCTGCTCTATATATAGGTTATGTATGTAATATCAAATTGAAACTCATACATAGAAATTGATATGATATTTGAAAAAGGACCAAAGAAGGCTCCATTTTCAAAGAACTTTCATGTCAATTATGTAATGGTTCAAATTTGACAGGGTTAATGAAGGTACTGTGTATTTAATGAAGTGTCAGAGACTAAGATAAGATGTGTTACTGATTTACCTTCACACAGAAGCTGACGGTAGAAATGTAAAAACACTAGAACCCTTTGAATATGTTTCAGGGCAGATGATCAGTATTCATTTTGGTGTTCTTCTACAGCTGGAGCATGCAGTGTGTTTGAGCCCACTGCTTCCACAGCATTAACATAACATTACCATTACATTTCTCATTCTTGGTGTTGAATTTCTTAGTTTCATTTATCTATTACATTTCACGGGTACTGTTCAGTGTTCCTCCAAAAAGAAAGAAAGAAAAAAAAAAAACCTAAAAAATTCTATTTGCCTTTAAATGTACAGGGTTATTTCAACACTCTTTTATATTTCATTACAAAAGCCTTGTAGTTTTTGTGTAATTCCACTGACAGTTAATACAAATGGTCATGTACCATCTCTATGTGTGTGCTCATGTCAGCATATCAACTGCCTCTACATATGTGTCATTTTTAAGCAAATTGAATCAAATTCATGTTTTTATAAGCATTTGAAATGTTGTTCATTATAGGTAAATAGGAGAATAAGAACCAATAACCCAATTCAATATGAATTCAACCAATAGTTTTGCTGCTACAGACATGTGAAATTCCTTCCATTAAGTAAGAAAAATCATTACAAAAAGTTACATTTTTACTTACTTTTCCCAAAATATCCCAATTTTTATGAATTCAGCCAATAGTTTTGCTATTAAAGTGTTGACAGACAAACAAATTGGACCAAAAACAACTGATGCCAGGGACAACATGCACACATTTTACTTGATTTTCTCTATTTCTTATCATTGGAAAAAAATACATTTTTGGTGACTTTCATCTTTAACCTACATTCATCAACAATTAATGAAACCTATTCTGGACCACCCTGCACCTTTCCTGAAAATTGCATGGAAATTGTTTCCGTAGTTTTTATGTAAAGTTGCTGAAATCAGACAAAAAAAGTGACTCATAAACAATACCGCTTGCCTCCCCTTTCAGGATGATGGTGTAAAAGTTTTTGTGATAACTTTGTTACAACCCAGAATTATTCTTCTTAGTGCAGATGATGTGACTCTGCCATTTCCTCTTCTCTGTCTGTGGCCACAAATAATAAAAGGCTCAGAAATAAAACAACAATATACCAGAACAAATGAATAAATAATATACAAATACACAACAATGTTGGTGTATTCTAAATTAGCATATGTGTCATACTTGGACAGAATAAGAAAAGCTGCAGGGATGTTTCCTCTGTGTTTGTCAAAGTCTATGGTTATGAAAGAGAGAAACAGAGAGAAGATGATGTCTGGCTATATGATATGTGCTTTAAAGCTACATCCTACACTCAGGCAAAGTCGATTCTATGACAGGGTACAAGTAACAGGTTGGTGAAAATTGTTGTTTGACTTTATCTTAATATGTGTGTGGGGGAAAAAAGACTAATTTTCCCATTTTGTGTGCATTTTGTATTTTTTTTCCCCCCATGTATGTGTTGTTTAATGCATGCTGCTTCATAGAGCAGGCTGTTCAGAGAGAGAAAAACATACTTAAAAGAAAACAAGTGGCAGTGCTGGCTGAGATCTGTCGCTTCAGGTTCTAACATGAGATGATAAAATATGATCCACCAAAGCTTCGAGTAACAGATCATCCATTTGAAAGCTAAGCAGTTGCCAAATACTGCAGTTTCTATGAGATAAAAAAAAAAGGAAGTTGAAAGTTAACGCACAAAATTAGAAACTTTAGCAAATTATATGATCCATATAGAAAAATATGCAATGCAACTGGGCTACATAATTACATGGTTAATCCCAAATGAAAGCGGCACATCCATATGCCCTCACAAGTGATACAGTATTGTTCTGTGGAAATGTCTTTTTATTCATTCTATGTTGCCTTCAAACCCTGTATGACAAGAGGCCACTCTCATATATTTAATACTTCAGATTAAAAAAAAAAGAGATATGTATAAACCACTGCAAGGCACTGGTCCTGTGCTCACATACCCTCTGTCCAAGGAGACATGGTTGACAAAGACCTCTTTAATGCATATCAGTGGAAATATTTTCCCTCTTTCTTTCTTTCTTTCTTTCTTTCTTTCTTTCTTTCTTTCTTTCTTTCTTTCTTTCTTTCTTTCTTTCTTTCTTTCTTTCTTTCTTTCTTTCTTTCTTTCTTTCTTTCTTTCTTTCTTTCTTTCTCCCTCCCTCCCTCCCTCCCTCCCTCCAGGTTTCTTCTCATTAAAAGGAAGTTCCTTGTTTGCTCCTAGAGCAGAGGTGTCTGGTTCTGAAGACCTGGGATCCTGCACATTTTTATTTCCTTCATCTATCACACTTGATTCAATTAATGATCAGCGCATCATCAGCTCTGCAGAAGCTTGATAATGATGTAATGTGTGATGGAAGAGGGGAATATCTAAAACATGCAGCATACAGGCCCTTGAGAACCAGAATTGCCCACCCCTGTCCTTGTGGATCCTTTTGGGTTTCTGTACATTACATTGAGTGGTTTTGATCAGCTCTATATGTAAAGTATCATGAGTTAACTTTTGTTATGATTTGACTATATACAAAATAATATTTGATTTGATTTAGTCATTTTCTAAATAATAAGTTTTCTATCAAAAACACCATGTATTTCTACTTTTTCTTTACACCATGTACTTTTTTTATAAATGATATTGTAATTACCTTCTTACTACTTTACCTGTACTATTCAGTTTTCTGTGTTTACACTTTAATATGCCATTATACCTTAGTTTGTTTCACACCTCACTCTTTGTCTCTTTTACTTGTGTGTTAATGCTGCTGTTGTTACGAAGCACTTTCCCAATTGTGGCATCAATGAAGTACTTCTATTCTATTGTAATGTATTCTATTCTATTCTATAAGTATTATTTACAAGTCAGACTGAAGACACCATATAAAGTAGGGAAGATTTATCTTTATTTTGTCAGTAAACATGTACCAGACACTGCATTTGTCTTTTGCCTTTTATCCATCACACACACTGCATGCTGGGAACAGTGGATTCCCCATATCGAGTGGCTGGGGAACAATTGAGGGTCAAGTGCCTTGCTGAAGGGCACATCAGCTAACGCCTCTCTGCCAGTCCAGGGAATTGAACCGGTGACCCTTTGGTCACAAGCCAACTCTCCAACCATCGAGACCGTAACTGCCCTCGTGCATGTAGTGTAGTTTCTTGAGCTTTCGAGGGATTATCATGTAAAAAAAACATTATACACAAGCTTAGTGCCAACCAATCATGTAAATGTGCACCTCACTGTGCTACCGTTGTTTGGGCATAGGGCTTCCATCACTGGGCTTGTTCCTGAAGCTGGCTCAAACAACTGACATCTGTCCAATGACACAGCAGGTAACATTTGCTCTTCTCTACCAAATGACAGGTGCTGTATCAGCTGGACTAATGGGTTCATCACAACTCTGTTTTTATTGCCTGGCACAGACATTAATGACACTGTGCAAACACAATAAATAATAACAAGTATTAATGAACAGAGCCATTATAACACAACCCATAATCAATCTCTCCTGTAGACTATGTTGATCAGACTGAAATGCACAAGGAACAACTGTGCTTGAATATAGTTTTTATATACATTAAAGGAATGTATTTGTGGTATTTTACATGTTTATAGACTAATAATTAACCTGTAATTTTCCAGGTATTGGTTGGACAGTTTTCATTAATTTTAGACACACTAATATGGTGGTCAATCTAGAAACTTTCCTCCAGGTCAAATAGGAAGCTTTGATTTCTACTTTTCTAAGCTTCAGTTGGCAGGTCTGGATGACACCTTGCTTCACTGGCAGAAAACTGAAATTCATGATGATTCATTGATGAAGTTTACCATTTTACAAAGTCAGCAAGTTGGCATTCAGCATTGGCTGACCCTTGACTGCCTACACAGGGCTTTGACCTCATGCCATCCCACATCTCCACCAATTTGTCCCAATATTGTCACATCTGGCTGCAGTACAGAGATGACCAAAATGCAGTGTGGGTTTTATAATCGAACCAATACCTAACGTAATGATTCCTCATCCTGACCCAACTATATTCTTACAAAACAACACTACATTACAAACATATATCACTGAATAACTGAAGAGGGAATGGTAATGAAAAGCTGATACTTGTACTTGAAGTATTCAGAGAATGGTTAATCTCGCCCATATTTTGTGCCAATCTGAAGTTTCTATGACAACCTGTTCTTGAATTAGAGCCAGTTATGTCATTTTGACCTTTCTGCTAAATGCGACCTTGACCTTTGACCTTTTACAATATTGATCATTTCATTATATGTATATATACATCAGTGCATGTAATATTATGATAATATATCCAGTGTTGATTAAGTTATAGTGTGATATGTCTATGCTTGACACACAGAAACAGTGTTACGGAAGTTCATTTTATGACATATTACCTTTGACCTCCAGAGATCTGAAAAACTATTGGTTCTAAGTGATAACATCAATTATGAGAATTGTAGAAATCTTGATTCTGCATCGTTTTGTACCAATCTGAAAGTTTTGTGACTCTCCGTTCTGGAGTTATAACTGATAATGTGATTTTGAACTTTCTGCGAAATGCAACCTTGACCTTTGACCTTTACTCCAATGGATCATCTCCAATGGATTCCTATCTGCTCATTTGTTTTTATTTTTTTCTTCGTTTTTTGTATATATGTCTATGTTTAGTACTTCACTTATTGATTATTGGTATTGTTATTATTCTTATTGTTATTATTTTTATTATTATCATAATTTTTTTGTACTATGCACTATATTGCTATAAGATGAATTTAGGTTATTGGGGAAGTGAAGAAGGGGTAGGATTAAATAAGCTTATGCTTCATCCTACTCCTTTTCGGACATGTCATTATTATTATTGTTGTTGTATTGATTATTGTTGCACTTTGCACATGTTCGAAATAAATCATTCAAATCAAATCAAAAAATCATTGCTTCTAATGCACATTAGCAATTTAATCTCATAGTGATATCTCAAGTATTCATTGAGTTAAAGCATGATATGTCTCTGCGGACACACACACACACACACACACACACACACACAGAGTGATTACAATAATCTCTCCCAAACCAATGTTGCATGAGATTAAAAATGTCAAATATCTGTTTATTACCATGAGAAAAAATGGCCTTGCTCTTTTTGGAGCAAATTACAAAAAGCATCTACATATGTTATCTGAAAAGTCAGTTTATATGTAACTCAGTAGAATTCCTCTATTTATTTAACATAAACATAAATACATTTACATTTTCCTCTCATTCATTTGGTTCATGGCCTTAGAGTATGCTTTCTCATGAATTTACAGAATACAGAATAATATAGAGTCACACGGCTCTGCACATTATATGTCATTATATAGTTTTCTTTTCTCTTTGAAGCCAGAAAGTGGCAAAGTGAGATGGAAGCTGCAAAAAAAAAAGTGACAATAGGGAGGTGAAAGTGAGAGCTGAAATCAGTACACAAGTGAAGAGAGTGATGAGAGAGACCACAGAAAAATAAAAGAGCCAGGAAGAGTTGTTTGAGGAAGTTAATGTATAGGGGAGATGGATGTGTTGGTTGTAATGATAGCTATTCTGATGGTGCGGTGCTGAGAAAGAGGCAAAGGTGGAGGATTATGTTTGACAAGTGCAGGTACAAAGCAAACTAAAGGAACCATGACAGCAGGGTTGAGGAGTGAAAGTGAGAGTATGGAACAGCAGTGGCGACGGTGGGAACATTTGGAGCAATGTGAGAACAGGGGAGAGAAGAAGTGACAGTTTGCATTGAAACAGAACAGCGGCTTTTCCATGTCTTTTCCTCTTGCTCCACTCAGTCAAACTCTCACCTGTCTCTCGGTTCACTGTCACCACCCTCCTCCCACCTCCTCCCACCTCCTCTCTGGCTTCTCTCCCTCCTCTCTTATTTCTCGCTCACTTTTACCTCCTTCGTGCTCTCCAATCTCATTTGTTTGATAGACAAGGTAATTACTAGGAAGTGTATAAGGAGCTCACCTGAGAGGTTCAGCTGGTGTGTGTGTGTGTGTAAGTGTGTGTGTGTGTGCGTAAGTGTGTGATCCGATGTAATTGTAAGGGATTAAGATATTTATCACACTGCTGCTGTAAATCTTTTACATGAGAGCACACAGTTACACACATAGTCCCGCAGCGATGGACTTATACTAACACAGAGGTGAAGAGTGATGGCGGTTTTCTCACGGTAAGCTAGTGTTTATCAACCTTGGGGTCGAGACCTGACGTGGGGTTGTCTGGAGTCCAAATGGGGTTGTCTGAAATTTCTAGTAATTGATCAAAACACACACACACACACATACACACAAATGTATATGGTGAGTTGACAGAGAAAATCACAATCCATAACAGACATGACAAACTGGGAGTGAGGTCAAATGTTCATTGTGGTCAGTTTCAGATGCTGCAGCTACTTCATAATTCATAGTTTGACTTATTGTTTGGTCAGTATTAATTGTCAGATTTCCAAATATAAGCTGGACTCACTGTACATATCAGTAGAGGCTACTGGTCTTTCAAAGAGGGGGAACACAGTGTCGGATTACATCATATAATTTGTCAGTTTATTAAGTCCACCAAGGAGGTTATGTCTGTTTTTGTCTGTCAGTTAGTTAGTTAGCAAGATAACTCAAAAGGTTATGGACAGATCTTGATTAAATTTACAGGGTAGGTTAGGAGTGTCATAAGGACCAAATGATTACATTTTGGAATCTGGAAGAGATCCTGGATTTTGGATATTTATCTCAATGTAAAATTTCACACATCACATCAGCAAATCATCTTAACTAACACTAAATGAGGATCCATGAAAAAGGAAGACTTTTATGTTTTTATTTCAAGTGAGTTCTTGGGTTTTAATATTTTATCATGTTCAGGCAAATACGGTAAAGCCATTGTCCTTTTGTACAGGTCAAGTTCTTGGTGTTCTTGAAACAAAAACAAAACCTCCACCACCACAAAGATTTTTATTAGGGTTTTGCTTCTGAAACAAAAATCCAGGCCTGATTAATGAAGTGATGAGAGCAGCTTCATTTCTGTATAATTCCACTTGCACACGATGTACTCGTTATTGGCAGGAGGTGCATATATATATATATATATATATATATATATATATATATATATATATATATAGATACCCAGCTGGGATAATATCCTGGCCACTGGAAGATATACAAGCCACTGATATCAAGACAAGGAAACTCCTTACCATGCATGGAGGGTTCCACCCCAAGTCCAGTGTCCTGAGGCTGTACACTAAGCGAAAGGAAGGGGGCCGAGGACTAGTAAGTGTCAGAACTACTGTCCAGGAGGAAACGGTGAACCTCCAGGAATACATCAAGAAAATGGCCCCCAATGACCAACTGCTAAGTGAATGCCTCAGGCAACAAAAGCCCAGTAAGGTCGAGGAACCAGAGGGGCTATCATGGAGGGACAAACCCTTGCATGGCGTGTACCATCGACAAATTGAGGAAGTGGCTGATATGGAAAAGACATACCAGTGGCTGGAAAAGGCTGGACTAAAGGACAGCACAGAGGCGCTACTCATGGCTGCACAAGAACAAGCCCTGAACACCAGAGCAATAGAGGCCGGGGTCTACCACATCAGACAGGACCCCAGGTGTAGGCTGTGTAGAGAAGCCCCTGAAACAGTCCAGCACATCACAGCAGGGTGTAAGATGCTGGCAGGCAAGGCATACATGGAGAGGCATAACCAGGTAGCGGGCATACTGTACAGGAACATCTGTAAAGAGCATGGACTGGAGGTCCCAGGGTCAAGATGGGAGAACCCCCCAAAGGTGACAGAGAACAAACAGGCCAAGATCCTGTGGGACTTCCAGATCCAGACTGACAAGATGGTGATGGCCAATCAGCCTGACATAGTGGTGGTGGATAAACATGAGAAGACAGTGGTGGTGATAGATGTAGCAGTCCCCAGTGATAGCAACATCAGAAAGAAAGAACATGAGAAGCTTGAGAAATACCAAGGGCTGAAAGAGGAGTTAGAGAAAATGTGGAGTGTGAAGGCAACAGTGGTACCAGTAGTGATCGGAGCATTAGGGGCAGTGACCCCCAAGCTGGGAGAATGGCTCCAGCAGATACCAGGAACAACATCAGAGATCTCTGTACAAAAGAGCGCATTGCTAGGAACAGCTAAGATCCTGCGCAGAACCCTCAGGCTCCCAGGCCTCTGGTAGAGGACCCGAGCCTGAAGGAGACACCGCCCACGTGGGGCGAGAGGAACATTTTTTTTTTTTTTTATATATATATATATATACACATATAAAGTGGTACCTCTACTTATGAAATTAATTCATTCCAGAAGTGTTTTCTGACCGTGAAAGGTTTCATAAATAGTCGCATTTTACATTTAAAAGGCCTAATTCGTTCCATGGATTCTGTCGGATTCTGCCTGTCCAGGCTAATGTCAGTGTCCGGGACAGAAGAGTTGAGTCATGTGTCACTTAGAATGAGGATGCAGCAGTCTGGTGGATCATATTTGGTCTTTAAATCCAGCTTCAGGTAATCCAGTTTGTTTTCCAGTTAGCGTACGTTGACGATGAGGAAGTGATGGAAGCGGTGGTCGGTTAGCTCGTAGCTTAGCTGTAAATCCACCGCGACAACCACACATAAAGTACGTACGTGACGTATTTACCTACATTACATAGTTACATATAGTAATGTACTGTGTATTTATGTCTTGGAGCTTTCGGTTTCCTTTCGTAAATCGAATTTTCTTTCGTATTCATACACAAAAAATTGAGGCAAATGTTTTTCATAACTTGGATTTTTTTCATTAGCTGGGGCTTTGTGTGTGTACATATATATGTGCAGAGGGGTAGATTTTGGCAGATGAACACACACCCTTAACTTGCTTTTATCAGAGTTGGGGTGTGACTAAAAATATCTAATGAAAACTGCAACTAGTTGAGAATCCTACAGTCGATCCTACAGTTGAAGGAAAAACTAAGAAATCCATTCACATAACGTCATTCCTTTAGATGCTGTTGGAACCCCCTGTATCTTTTTCAATTGATTTTTAAGTTCTGTTACTTGTTTATGAAGCTTTAAATAGTCTTGCTCCTCCATACTTTAGATATAATTCATTTTATGTTACTACCAGCTCTTTCAGATCTACCCCTTCTTTTCCTCATAAATATTCTGTGTCCTATAAAAAAGGTGAGGCTGTCCTATATTTGCCCTTAAGCTGTGGAACACATTGCTTCTGGATATTAGAATAGCAAGCCTGGAAATACAGGCATATCTTTTTAATCTTTGTTATGAGTCACAGTAATATTGTGGCCTACTGTTTCAAGTTTCAAGGTGCATTATTTTGTTATTCCTTCAGTACAAGTACAGCAGAAATAAAATATTACACCCCTATGTTAAAAGAAGTGTGAAGTTACAACATTTTAAATAATATTTTTCATATTAAAGGTGTGGTTTGAGATGTTTTTCTGGTGCAATATTTGCTATATTGTTTTAAATCATCTTCACATCCTGATTACAACCAAATAATGAAATGCTCTGACATGAAAATTTTCAAAATACAGTCACCTATGGAATGGACACGACTGAAAAAACACCATCCAATCATTTAGATATGCCAATCAAATACATTTTTAATTTGTCCCTCCCCCCTGTTCATGCAGGAGGGGTATGTGCAGAGGGGGACGATGATGATGACGACAAATGACAGTTGAGTTTGATTGACATATCATTGATATATCACTATACCCCATATATAGTGAGTCTGTACACAACCAGAAATATAATACTGAAGCTCCACAGTCTTTTTCTTTAACCTTTCATTGTCTCCCTTTGTTTGATTAAATTAATAACATTGTTTTGATTATCTTACATTTATTTGGTTTAGTAAACTTCAGAATTACTGGCTACAGTTATGGATTCCTAGCCTAGCAGCGTTATCCCTATTCATCACATGTATAGGTCAAGGAACGCTTCATAGTCAGGGGAGGCGGGGCTAAAAGGTTGTCTTTCAAATCCTCTGTATGCAATAGGATGGTACTACAACCTATCAGTGTCAATCTTTAGGATGACGTAGTTAGATACGGGGAAAGTCTGGAGAAAGTTAGGAATGACAAAACAAAATGGTGGATTATGGAGCTGAACGACTGTTGTCGATCCTGTAAAAATAATTTAAAGATTGTCCAACGTTTTCTCACATTCTTCACTCATCATTGATAAAAGGAAATCTCCACCCATTGTTGTTCTTGTTTGATGGTTGTTTCTCTCTGAATCGTTGCAGCGTCACTTTGTTACCCCCGCCCTCTGATACTTCACCGTGATTCATCGGCCAACTTCAGGGAAATTTGCCAAAAGTTGAATCGAGAGTAACTAGACTACTACTGTACTACTGCCGTTAGCAGTCTAGTCTGACTAGGCTAATGGACTCCTTTTTTTTTTTTTATCAATTACAGTCTGAACACATATGTACAACAGCAGACAATGGATTCATTCATTTATTATAATCCAACACTTATATATGTTCTAGTGCTCAATAACTATGAATACATCTTACCTTCTACTTATTACAATACAAACCTATTCCACACTGACTCTGGATCTATCTACATTTGATGTTACTTGACACAAAGGAATTGGAAGAGTCTATTTGTATTGTTAAAGCCAACAATTCACTGAGCTCTAACCTGTTCTCTCCTAATAACAAAAGGCAGACATGGTGTACATCTGTGCTAAGGTTCTACTATTCTACTATTACTACATTTATGAGACTACTGTAGTCATATTCAACTTCCAGGTGATGCTAACGAATCATTTCTTCCACTGGTATCATCCTCTCTAAAGGTGAACCAGCAGGTGGTGGATTTTACTGCGTAGCAACAAAAATAATACACTTCACTGGAGTTAATGTAGGTGCTATTTTAATAACAAGGTACAGAAACACAGAAGTAATTTTAAATACTGTGTGGAGAAAATCAGGTCAAGCAGAAGCAGAAACCAAACTGAGCTTTAGAAGTTGGACTTGTACTGTTCTAAACCACTAGGTTAATCACAGGGTTATTTCAAATTAATTTTGATTAATCATGATTAAATATTTATTTTTAATCTATACTGTGTTTAATTTTGCATAAACCAACAGATTCAAGAAAGCAGGGAATATATATGCACTTAATGTATTTATAATAAACTGGGTGATGCATTAGCCAAAGTGCTAGCAGAATAACTGATTAATCTGTAATTTGCTTTAATGTGCTATTTTAAACTGGAAATGCTTTGGTGAAAAGAAAACTCTGTCAAAACACACTTTATGTTTTGGTCGACTGTTCAGTTTCGGGGTGGGAGGGTTATACTCAAATTTCTCACAAAATATACAAAAACAACAAATTTGGTGAAAAAAAATATACAAAACATGCTAAAATCCACAAAAATTCCCAAATTTTAATAAAGAGAAGAAATGAAAAATACAAAACATATTCAAAAACTTTTCTAAAATACCGAAAAATATTCAAAACAAATCTGAATATATTTGTAATTAGCCTTTTTATTTAACACCTTCAACAACAAATTTTGAAATAAAACAACTTTAAACACCTTATCCATTTAATTGTGTTAACATTTTTAATCACATTAATCTGTGATAATGTGTACCTTTTGTCAGCCGTACTCGAAACAATCAATTTTCATAGTTTTTTTTGTTTGTTTTTTTGGAGGGGGGTGTTTTTTTTCCCCTTTGGAGTCATTTCATGTGTGGTTGTTTGATGACAGATGCAGGTTGACTAAATGATGAGAGCTGTAGAAACAGGCAATAAACGCAGTGCTGTTCAAAAATAGTAATTTAAAAAAAGGATCTCATTGAACAAGAAAACAAGCAAAGTGATGAAAACTTCACTTGTGTCTCCACACATGTGTAGACACATTTACCTCAACACTTTTAATATTAGCAGAACTGCATCCATGCCTGTCTGTGCACCCATTTGGTTGAGAGTTTGTGGCCCCTCCTCTCCCTTTCACTCTGTTGTATAATGTAATATACATTCGAGCGTGCAGAAATGATTCATTGAGTTCCCCAATGCTCCTTTCTTCTCTATTATTTAACCTCGACATCCTCACACTAGCATATGATTCATTATTTAAAAGAACAAAATATCTTGCTATAATTATGCAGACAGCACACACATTTATATCATATAGCTGGGTACAATTTCAAACAGCCGGTCAGTAAATAAGTAATTGGACATCCACTTAAATGAGGATGGAACCCAAATCCCCGCTTTCTGTGTCAAATAGGAATGATTAAAGGTCAGTGCACATGCGGTTTTAGTTGTGATGGTTTAAAAGCTCAACACTAGGGAAATCTAACATCAGAAGTCCTGCTGTAGTGATGGATTCAAAGTTTCCTTTTAATAGCTACATTAAGTCATTACCATAACAGTCTACTATTCTCTGAAGATCCAGGATCCAGGTCTAAAATGAGTCGGTATACGTTGAAAAGACGTGATGAATGGAATTATATATACAGTAATTGCTAAAGAGTTTTTCAAACAGCTACTGCAACAGACCAGGAAAATGTAAGATCACACACCGTTGACCATCAATCAAATACAATTGATCTTAATTTTATCAATTTAATTCATCATAATCTCACTGTACACTTAATAGGCAATTAAACATGTTTCTACTGACAATGCATGGTGTGTATAAGTCAAATAAAAAAAGAACATCTAAGAAGAAGTTATGAATGCACAAAAATCTGCCTCTGCATTCATGCATTTTATTATTGTATTTAAAAAAAAATACATTAAAAAAGCAACTATAAAACGATGCTGTACAATTAAAGTAATTCCTTTTTGCAAAGTGTCTATGTTCACAGAAAAACACCAGCACTTGGTTCAGATTAGTGCTGTCAGAGGATAAAAATTGTAATCAGATTAATCCCGTGTTTGCTGTGGATTAATT
The DNA here is from genome assembly GCA_020466265.1 of Siphamia tubifer. Taxonomy (NCBI): domain Eukaryota; kingdom Metazoa; phylum Chordata; class Actinopteri; order Kurtiformes; family Apogonidae; genus Siphamia; species Siphamia tubifer. The sequence goes on along the minus strand of CM035795.1, from coordinate 31,488,346 downwards.
TTGATTAGTCACTATTAAATATCATTCATTTTTAATCTATACTAATCGCATTTTATTTTTGCATCAACAAACAGACTCAAGAAAGAAGGGAATATATGCACTTAATGTGTTTGTGGTAAATTGGGGCGACGTGTTAGCTCAAGTGTTAACAGAATCCAATACAAATGTATGCTTCATATTAATGTGGTGTTTTAAGGTGGAAGTGCTTCAGTGAATAGAAAACTCCTTCCTGTGGGTTGAGTGGGTTGACTGCTCCCAGATTGCAAAATATAACTGAACTGGACATGGGCCAGATGTACTGAAAAATTCATTCTGATTTCATAAAACTGATCTGTGTCTTTTTGGACAATGGGCCAGGCTTGATAAAGATTCTGATAGAAGACCCAGAACAACATGGACCCCAATGCAAGACTCCCAGACAAAAATATGATTTTAACAGCTTTATTGAAAAACCGATGACTATGAGTTAGATGGGCAGCTGTAAAGGAGATCATCCAGAGACTAACTGTCAGAGCAGCAGCTAAGGGCACAGAAACAAAGAGTCAGAACCAGTAAACAAGCCAACAAACTCAGAGGAGATCCAAAAAATGAACAAGCGATCAGATCAGGTGTCCAGAATCCACAGAAGTGCCGATGGGGAGTAAGCAGTCTCTTGGCCAGGTGTGTAATCCAGGTCAGGTAACAGGTGGCAGATATCAGGCAAACAAACAGACAAGGGGCAGACAACAGACAAAATCCAGAGAAAAAAAAACAAGGCCAGAACCAGAAAAAGCAAGACAAGAAACAGATCACTCATTTGATGTATGGGTAACAAACAAATTCGCAATTAGACAGGGACCAGAGGTGGGGATTTCCAGGTCCTGGCAAAGTCCTGCCATGTATTGGTTCAAACCTGTTCATTGAACCAGCCCATTTTAATGAGCACAATGCCTCATCCAGGTAAATGGGATAATTAGTGGAATCACCTGTGTTCAGTGAACAGGTTTGAAGTAATACATGGTAGGACTTTAACTTGATGGACCTGGAATTACCCACCTCTGACAGGGACACAGAAGTAGTTTAAATACTACAAAAAACAGGTAGGACACATGAGGCTTAATGAGGGGGCGTGACCAAGCCGGTGCCAGGAAGTAAAACCAAACAAAGTGACCATGAACCAACATGACAAAATAAAAGCACAGACAATAACAATGACAGAAAAAACAGGAAGATCAACAGAAAAACAAGATAATAACGTCAAGATTGTAACAAATTCACTTGCCAGATCTGCAACAGTTTTGTTGTAATCTGCAATCAGGTAAGTCACTTCATAGTGTGATTATTTTAAATAAAGCACTTACCATTAACCTTTGTCATTCAGTGTGTTTCTGACATCTATTGTCCATGTCTGCACATACACTACAGCGCTGGATCCTGCTTCCCTGATTGCTGCTGTGACATCACATGTCGACGGTTAACAATCAAATTGTGAGTGCATTCAGTCTGCACAGTCTAAAACATATCACTTAGACTGTCAGTCTGATGATTCATCCAGTGCAATGACGCTCTTTGGTGTGATTGCGAAGTATGTGAATTTGGGTTAGGGTTAGTGTCCAGTGTTTGTGGCCAGATACAGCGCATTTTCAGCTCCTCTTCATGTTTAGCATCTTTGGTTTCTTTGTCCTGTTTAGCATCTTCCGTCTTTATAGGTTGGTTCTGCTGCCTGTCACTACTGGATCAACTGCCCACAGTAACTATCTGACTTGTGATGCCAGATGTTCAGAGTCATTCTGCTGCAGATGAGTTAATTGTTTTAAAAAGTTTAATCATATTAATCACGATGATGGATTAATCTACGTTAACATTGACATAGTTAAGATACAAGTGAGGATGAGGTAAAGGAAATATAAATTACACACAGGGGCGGATCTATGGGCGGGCCTGAGTGGGCGGGGGCCCACCCTGATTGACAGCTGTGCCCACCCAATCACAAGCTCACAGAATTCTAGACCGATTTTTGGTGCCTCCTCAAACTGAAATGTTGATCAATATCCTTAATATAGTTATGTATTTGTAAATATCAATGAAAATAAACTATATATATATATATATATATATATATATATATATATATATATATATATATATATATATATATATATATATATAATACAAATAATTATATATATGTATATATATATAATAATTTGTGTTTATTTTTTTTAAAAAAAAGTGTTTCAATTCCAGAAATGCTATTACGTTGTTGTTACACAAGACCGCCCCCCACCCCCCCACCCCCCCACTTCACTTAAGCCCGTCGAACAATAACCATCTAGATCCGCCACTGATAACACGTCTGTATTATAATACAGGTGCAGTTTTCATTTGCACTATTAAATATGGGTTACTTAGTAAATACAGTAACTGTAGTTAGGTTTTGCATTCCCCTGTTGTACTGTGATGGATGACTTTCCATTCACACCTAATGAAAACATGAAGTTACTGCTGTAATCACACCTATGAATACAAGTGAAAATCCATAACATTTTGTTCTCACCGCCAGAACAATCAATGTCTAGCTCACACCTTTGGTCTCAGTGTTATAAAACAGGCCTGTTGCTGGAGGTAACAGGACAATAAGCCTGGACCAATAAAAAGAGAAACAATATTTGGTGGCGAAGCAGGTTAAATTGGACAGGAGATGAACGGAGAAAATAACAGGAGAAGACAGAGATAACAGAAAGAATAAAGCAGAGAGAAAGTAGTGAGAGGGTGATAATACTGGGAATGACGGTAAGCCATCAACATAAGATCATAAAACGACAAAGTCAGCCGAGAGTGTTTGAAGAAAAGCCAAGAAGATGACAGAGAAGGAAAATCAAAGCAAGACAACGAGAAGAGTATAAAGATCACATCAGTAAAAAGCCAGAGTGTGACAATATATGCTCAAATATACATGTATAGTACAGTGCATAAAACTATGAGGGTGATGTCAAATCAGAGTGCATGATGTCTTTTTGTTTCGTCTTATGTTTATAATGTACTGCGACTTATGAAGCACCAGAAACAGTTTGACTTCGACCCAGAAACATAGTAATTCTAGTCTATGTGCTGCAGATGATTTCTCTAAACAACATTTAGCAATAAAAATCCTCTTTGAAGCACAACAGCCCGGGTGCTACGTGTTCTAATAGAATAAATAACTCCAACAAAAAATGGAATGTAGTGTTTTGTTCGTGAGATGATATTAGTCAGACAGTACGCTGTTATTATGAGCCATGTCACCATCTGCCAAGTTGTACATTATCGCCAAATCATGTTAAGCTATCATGGGCATGATAGGGTTTGTGGCCAATTCTGTTGCAATGAAAATCTAAATTTACTCACATGGCAGTTGGGTTAATTCAGCAACGAGGTACTGAAGAGGAGGTTGTTATAAAAATAACTGCACAGCTATATCATTTTGTAATCATCAAAAGATGTACAGTAGGAAAAAAAAATCTCCTAGTGAATCTTTTTAAACCAAGTTGAACTTTGTGGCTACTCCTAAATGCTAATTTTCTCTGTATTTAATATTTTTTTAAGTATTTTTTGACTTGTTATAATAGTATTATCCTCTGTAGTTTGCATTTTTTAATGGGATGTATTCTGAATCATCACCTTTCCTGAAGATTTCATGAAAATTGATTGGTCCAGTAGTTTTTTGTGTAAAGTTGTTAATAAACAGGTAGACAGACAAAAATACACAACAGATGGACAGAAAAAAAAGAACCAAAAACAGAGCGTCCTGCCTTCCTTCCATGTTTTGCCCTTGTCAGGGGGGACAACTAAAAATGTTTCTAAGTGGGAACATCACTAAAAAAAGTTTGAGAACCACTGGCTTAGGGTATATGTCACAGAACAAGACGTAGTTTAGTTAACTTAGTTGAACAAAATTTCTCATTACTTACTGGTTGATGACTGTTTGCTAACACCACGAAGAAGAGCTGTTTTGCCGCCAGAGTGGGTAAATAGTTTAAAACATAGATATTGGAATAACCCTACAATGTTATTGCTGTTTGTTGGCGTGATTGGGACCAACGGTAACCATTTATTCTGCAATAAAGAAGTAGGTGAGACAAACTGTTTCCTGGATCCAGTGGGAGGATACAATATATAACCTCAAGAAACAGTGGTGGATATGAAATCATCTGGTTGTGGAAGTGGGGGTGATGCAATACCCCCATCCCCATGGGTGTGACGCCCATGCTATCAGGGTTAAAAGTCTACAACCCTGTGTGTATATACTTCATATGCATCATAAAGTACAGATCCTCCGGCTGTTTCGCTGCTTTCAAATACATGCTACTCATGAAACTGTAGTCCACAGTCTTATAACAAGAAGAATGACACATCCAAACACTGATATAGACACTCACTCACTCGCTCACTCACTCACTCGCTCGCTCGCTCACTCACTCACTCACTCACTCACTCACTCACTCACTCACTCACTCACTCACTCACTCACTCACTCACTCACTCACTCACTCACAGCCCTAAAATAAAAATGTTCTGCTGTTGAAAATGAACACAGAACAGCTTATGGTCCAGCTGGATGACTGGACTGTTGCCAAACACACTTTGTCACTCGTTATGTTTGCACGTTTATGAAACATCGTGTCTCCAGTGTGACCTTTTGTGCACGTCATTAACTTATTGTTGTGTGACACAGAAAAACCAGAGGCTATAAAGGTTTGACTCGGTATCGACTCTGAATGACTCTTGAATTCAATTCATATATAAATATTCAGGTTGAATTAAATGGTCGCTATTTATTTATTACAACCTAAACACCTTGCACTTTTATCATATATATATATATATATATATATATATATATATATATATATATATACATACATACATACACAGTGTTATTGTAAAAAAATTACATGTAAAAATTGTGTTGACAAAGCAAACAAAGCACAATTAATTTAGTTAAAAAGGGGTGAGAGTCTCTGTTATACTACTTCCCAAGCTTTTTCAAGCTTTAAATGACTTCTGTTGAAGCCTGTACAACCAATAATTTAATAAATTTTATATCTGTTTCAAGGCTACATCTGGGGTAAGTTAGTATAAATTTGCGGTAAATTATTTTGTTGGACTGGAACAAGTTTCTTTGATGGTTTTGCATATTCATCAGTATAGCTTTACTTACCTTCAACATGAATCAAAGTCAAATCAATCTGTGTGCAGGGTGTCTGAAGCTTAATAGTGTTTTACAGGGTCATGTCACAAAAAGTAATCTATTACTAAGTGATTTCAAGTAGTTTATTAAATTGTTTTTATTTTTTGCCAATCAGTCTCTCAGCCTCCACACAGGGACCTCGCTGTTGTATCAAGGAAACCTGGTTTTCCACAGGCCTTGGTATTGACAGTAGAAACCAAGACAAAGAAAACGAGAAGGGAGTGAAGAGGGGTACTACAAGGACGAAAAGACACAAAAAAATAATAAAAAAAAAAAAATCTGGCATTCAGAGAAAGACAGGAAGTCATAATACTGTTGTGCCTTGATTTGAAGGAGTTTAACATGCTACTTTTAGGGCCTTGGTATTCTGGCATTGAGAAAAAGACAAAGAACAGATGGAGAAGAAAATGGACCAGCAGAGGCAAACTGAGGGAATAAGAAACAATGTGCATGAAAGGGAATTAAGGATAGAATGGCTGGCAGTGAGAAGCCGCATATTATCAGTGTAGCCCCAGGAAACAGTTTGTCCACAAGTCTTTTGCTTGTCCACTCTGAACAAACAAGTAGAAAGCCTATTAACTGCTATTAGTAGCTACAGTCTGTAAGATTGGTAAATTGAAGCAGCTTGCTTTTGCAATTTATGTACTGAAGTTCCTTGTTGTTTTCAAAGTGTTTAAAGTGCTTGAACTAATGATCAGTGCTATCATTTTTCTGCTACGACCAACAGCCTTATTGCTTCTAATGTTGACACAAACTACTTTGCTTAATTTATTTTAAACCAACAGAAAGGTTTGCACTTATTAACTGCCGCCTACAGTATATAGTACTATTAAAATAAAACAAAGACCCAACTCATTTTTTGGAATCACAGACTTTAATGAGACATTGTACAAGGACAGTTATGGCCCTTTTCCATTACTTGTTTTCAGCCCAGTTTGGTAAAACATGACACGAAACATTGTATTTCCAGTGGGTGTGCATGACATGACTCAGCCTGGAATGGGACCTGTTTTTTTTTTTTTGTCAGCAAGATAAGTAAAAAAGTAATGAACGGATTTTGATGAAACTTTCAGAGATTACTGATAATATGTCGAGGAAGAAATAGTTTAATTTTGAGGTATAAAGGTCAAGGCCACAGTGAAGGTCAACAGCTAAAAGTAGTCATATCTCAGAATCCAGACAAGATCATATCAGGCATTTTTGCATGAACTTCGTCTGACCTTCGGACATCAGATGAGATAACACTGATAGTCTTGATGATGTCATATGCCAATGGTACATTTGCAAAATGTAGGACCTTTACCTTAAAGCAGGGTTATTGACATATTTTGTTAAATCCGTGAATTTTGATTCACATGTGACATGATGGAGCCATGGGTGTTGACCCATCTGATGTCTGAAAGTGAAACCATAACAATGCAAAAACTGCAAGATTTTATCTTGTCTGAATCCTGAGATATTACCACTAATGTGTTTTAGCTTTTGACCTTTAGTGTGACCTTGACCTTTGACGTTCATTGCTCAAAATCTAATGGGTTCTTCCTTGACCCATTATCCTGAAAGTTTAATCAAAATCTGTTTAGAACTTTTTGCGTAATCCTGCTGACAGACAGACAGACAAACAAACAAACAGATTTAAATGTAATACCTCCTTGGCGGAGGTAATAAAATGCTTAGTTGCAATAATAACTAATCACATTCAGTATAATTAAAATTCATCAGTACATAAACTCAGACATCATTTCAGTAGTTGCAGCTGTTTTCTCTAACTGACAATGTGTTTGGCCCTTGTCGGCCACCATACATGTATCTAATTGTATGCACTAGGTTTCTCAAGAAAAAATAAATCACATTAATCATATAGAGGACTTCAAAACTCATGTATCAAATATAATACATTCAGTATTATAGGGTCAAGTATGAAGTTGAAGTTTGCATCCACCTAACCATCTCTAAGGCTAAATCTAGTGTCAGTGTTGGCTTGGTCTGTTCTATGCCTCGAGGTTAACCAATAAACACTCAGTTTATTGGTTAACCTCGTTCCAGTTGGACACAGAATGGATACCCAGGGGGCATAAAAGACCTTGAGGCAGACCAAGAACGAGGTGGTGCAATGACTTAATCCAATCGGACCTACCTGGAGTCACAAAGCCAAGGATAGGAAGATGTGGAAAGCATATAGAGAGGAGTTCCTCCTCAGGGAGAGAGAAGTACCCTGACTGACTGACTGCTACTTCTGCAACACTTACCAAATCACTTTTTTTTTTTCTTTATTTAACCTTTCTTTGGTGATATATCACTATTTATTGTTATTATCATCTGTATCTACTTTTTATCCTGGTGAAATATATATATATATATATATATAATTCACTTATCATGTAAATGTTTATAAAAGCTGAAAACTTGAAGGTCTTATCTCGTTTCTTCATCTGAACCCACTTTATCCTCACTAGGGTCATGGGGTTCACATCCAGCTACAATGGGTGAAGGTGTGGTACACCCTGTATGAGTCACTAGTTCATCACAGGACTGAACATATACAGGCAAAGACATTCACACCTATGGACAATTTAGATTAACCAATTAACCTAGCAGTGCATGTGTTTGGATGGTGGGAGGAGACCAGAGTATCCAGAGAAAACCCTCACAGACATGGGGAGAACATTCAAACTCCACACAGAAAGGTCTGGTGTGGGACTTGAACCAGGGTTCTTTTTACTGTGAGGCACGAGTGCTAACCACTGCACCACTGTGCCATTCCCCATGAAAAGGTGACAAATTGTATTTTAGACAAGTTATTTACATGTATTGATAGGATTAGTGGATCAGTAGGTATTTATTGTAACAGTTTGCAGTCGATCCTTTTACAGTAGATCCTTTCAGTGGTGGATGTTTGTGTTTGTGAACTCTTAACTTACTAATGAAAACACTGTCAATAAAATGTTCTGTTCCTCCAATTATATGACCTGTAATGAACTGACAGATTGAACCTTTAACAGAAGAAACAGAAGTAAAAGTACAATAAAACCTAAGTCCTAAATATATTAGAGAAACATTAGAGCCTGTAACAAGCTTCTCGTTCTCCTCAGACCCAGTATTCAGGCTGTCTTGGAATAGCATCAACATCATTGTCCAGATGAAGTTCCAGTTATGTCCTCGGGGTATAGTAACAAAAGTGGTTGTCAGTGCTTACTGGCTAGCATGTGGAGCCTTGTGTATGGCACCAGCTGACATCTTTGCCATGCCAAGAGCCACAATTGGACTCATTCTCCACAATGTTGTGAAGGAAATGGTGATATTTCCTCCAAGGAAATTGAGTTTGTCAGGCCAGAAGAAATGGAGAGCAGTCTTGCTGTCTGTTTAAGATTCTGTTTTTTGCTGGTGCCATTTTTCGGTCCCTCATCAGGATTCTCCTTCAGGAACAACAACACATGAAATGTGATATGATCCTCGATGCTACCGCAGGGTCTTTTTGATGCCAGAGGCGCATTATCACAAGTTTACAAGGCAGGATCTGAGCATGTCTCTTTTTTCTTCCCTTTGTAAACAAAAAAAATAATAAATAAAAAAATTAATAAAAAAAATAATTAAATAAATAATGCCTGTAAATATAAGGAATGGAAAGTTACCCACACCTACAGTTTTCCTATATCTATCTCAACCTTACTCTGAGCCTGTGGGAAGCAGAGCTGTTTTAAGACACACAACCCCTCAGGAGACGGTGTAAACATTCAGAATTGACTCTTGTAATAAAATGTTTAATTATTTTATTACCTACACATTTCAATAGACATTCCAAAAAGCTGAGCATGCTTCAGTAAATGTATCAAGGCAGACAGCATAGTCAAACATCCTTTCGGCATATCTGCCAAAGGCAATCCAGCTTTCTGAAGGCGGAAGAGATGCCATCTCTGTTTGGCCCTGAGGTGAAGGGAGTATGCTGCATCCTCCACAGCGTCTGTGCAACACAAGGTGATATCCTAGAGGAGGAGGAGGAGGTAGGCTCAAGCCAAGATGACAGATATGATCATCCAGATGAAGACGAAGTGGATGAGAGGGAGCTGTCAGGAAATCAGTTTTGAGAAACAGGCGTGTTGCATCAATCTGATTTAACACATTTGCGTACATGAGTGCATGCACATGAGTCGACCTACAGGGCAAATATCACCAAATAATGTTTTTTTTTTTAAATGTATTTTTATCACTGCTATATCAGACTGAGGTTAGTGTTACCACTTAATGTGCAAGTTCTGGTCTGTCTACAGCAGGTGGTCACAAAAGAATCAATTGCTATTTTTAGAAGTAATTTAATAGCAATTAACTCAATGCTCTGAATCTTTAACCAGCAACTCTAATCTACAACACTTGAATCCCCAGTACACACAATAAACGACTATAACACTGGACTAATAATGTAAACACATCAGAGAAGTGCTTAATAAAATCCTTCACAGCTCCCCAGGGTTTAATGTTGGCCTTATTACATACATTAATATCCTGTCCATGTCCAGCATTTAAAATGAAAATGTGAATTACATAAAGAGCAGAGCTGCACTCTGACTTCACATCAACTTCACTTATCCGTGGATTGCTGTCATACAAGACCTCATCTGTGTAGTGGAATAATCAATCTCCCTTGAAGAAGGAAAGTCTCTACTTCTTTGAAGACGAAAGAGAAGGAAATCAACTTTACACTATGCGATCTGGAACATCCCATTAAAATTTAACCATGTTTTGCTGTGGTGACTTGGGAGGTCATGAAGGAGTCTAACAAATACAACATTTAGACAATTTCACCCATTAGATTCAGTTACCATTTAAGTTTTGTAAAGCGGTTCCTTTTGTTTTATCCTTAGTATACGGTGGATTCTTTCCAAAACAGGAACATACAGCACTTTTTGTATTCTTTCAGGGTATATCAACTGAATTTTTCACCATGACAAGAAGAAAGTATAAAAAGAGGAACAACACCCTCTCTGTTTCCTTTATTTTGGTCTCAAGATGCTCATTATCTAGTATTCAGATGACAAGCACAGAACAGAACAGTTTAGATGGTATGGAAAATGCAAATGCAGAACAAAAGCTTTAATATCAACATTTACTTTGTGTTTCACTGTAGACAGTATGAGCACTACAGGTTTAGTAGATGTTTGTTTTGTTAACTTTATTTCATTTGTAAATAAGCTTTGATTTCCACAGTGTTAATATAGGGCTGGTAATAAGTTCCTGTAATTAAACGAGTCAAGAAATTAGACTTTTTTTTTCTTCTCAGTCACAGAAAGGAATAAAAATAATGAATCAAGGAGTCTGGATGTATTTCAGTGTAAAAAAGGGCAAATCCTTGACTAGAAATGGTGACAACTGACCCGTCAGACAATACAACATCAAGACCTGTCTTGCATGTACAGACAGTAGAGTGGGGAAAAAAGTCTTTAAAAGTGTCGTTCTACTGGAAACCACTTTTCCACACTCCTGTTGGAATCTCATGGGTCACCCTTTGCTGTGTGTTGTGTCACCTCCACTGGCTGTATTTACCATTCATAGAAAACAACACAGAGAAACAAGCCACTCAGAAAAGCTTGTCCACTACACATCAGGAGGATATTGGCATCACCCACGTGGGGTTAAGCCCGCCCCCAATTGCAACGAATGTGAAGCAGCATTAGCATCTACAAGAGAAAAAGGCGCCATAGTAGCTGCTGCACAAACTTGAAAAAAATGGCAGAGCAAAGTGGTTCATGTGTTTTTTCCTTCACGCTTTCAAAATAAGCGATGTCACAAAACCTAGCTGGATGCTACTCTAGAATGGTAAACATACATGCAGAGCCAGAGGGGAGGGGGAAGTGTTCCTTCACACATTCTGAGCCAATCAGAGATGCCTCATTACTGCGTGATCGACATGTGTGAGGAAGTACTGGTAAACTCTGTTGTTTGACCTCTAGTCATATTTCTACCCTCCAAAAACAGCTGGAAACAAAGCAATCTGGAGGTTCTTTTTAACACACAATGCATTCAATAACAATGAAGAAGACGGAATGACTCCTTTAAACAATGTATGCAGTTTCCAATATTATCAGGAAGTATTTGCAGAAAAATATGCTTTGTGTTTCAAAAGATGTGGCTGCATCAGGCAAAGAGACAAATATAACCGTTTCAATATGTTATGTCGTGAATGTTTTTCTGCTGAAACATCCAGTTTTGACTCTGACAGAACAGAGCACGTGCAGAAGGGAGCATGTAGGTTTGGAGAAGGGAACAATACTTGGCAGATTAAAGTGATTTAAGAATGATTTTTAATACAATATATTACAAATGCATGGGGTGTCCAAAACCTTTTTTTCATTACTGTATGCCTGATGGAACAAAAGTCTAGTATTACTGTGAGGATCTGCAAACAATACACACAACAGCCACAGATACAAACTCTGATCCTACTGAGCCAAGAGGAAACCTTAGGTTCATTGTGTCTAGGAGCATTGTTGACTATTTGACCTCTATTTTAGGTGTGAGAAATGGAGACTTAATGCTCCAGACCAAAAAGTAGAGTCCAGAACCCATGGTCTGTCACAGTCTGGGGTTAGGTCAGAGTTCTTTGCACTTGTGTTATACACTTTTAATGTTGAAAGCTTGGAAAAGTTGGGAAAAAAATGCTGCCTTAAAGATGACCATTTTTCTAGTGATGTCCATCTGTATTTCAACAAGATACTGTAAAACTGTATTCCCCACACATTGCAAAGGCATAGCTAAGGAATAAGAGGGAGGTTTGACTGACCTGTCTGCACCTCTGATTAATCCTCAATAGAGAATGTGGAGCATCTCGAAACAGACAAATGTGACAACAACGACCCTGCACTGTTTCACAACTGAACATGTGTTTGGAGTTAGAGTGAGGCAAAAGAACATCTGATATAGTTAATCACTTGCTAGCCTTGGTATCTGACTGTCTTTGGAAACAAACAACCACATTACAAATGGTAAATGATTTATCATTGTGACTTTTTGCAATCTGTTGCAAGGATCAAAATGTTAGTGTGTATGTGATGAAAACTTTCTTCTTAACCCTGTCAAGAAAAGCCAGTTGAGGTGGCTTAGGCATGTAGTGAGGAAGCTTCCAGGACGAAACCTGGGGAGGTGTTTCAGGGGTTCCCAACTTAGAGGAGACCTCAAGGCCGATTCAGGACATGCTATTGTGTCTCTGGGCTGGCCTGGGATGGCCTCAGGATTCCCCTGGAGGAGTTGGTGGAAGTGGGTAGGGAGAGGCAAGTCTGGGCTGCTTTGCTGAGGCTGTGTCTCTAATCCGGATAAACGGAACAACATAAATATAAGTATGAGATTGCAATGTTCATCTGTTTAGCACTACAAATCTTTTTCTTAAAGCAATACTCTCTAACTAAGATAATATAAACAGCAAAAAAGCACTCATTCCATGTCAGTTTCTGTTACTTTCTTTTGTAATTTTTGCATTTTCTTGTATGACTGTCTGTTTATTCAATGGCATAATCACATTATCTGAAGAATGCATTGAGATATCAGCACCAAATAAGGGATGCATCCTGCAGGATTCCTGCGGATCCTTGAAAAGTATTAAAAGGCATTAAATTCATTGTTCTAAAAATAAATAAGACCTTAATTGGCATTAAAATGTCTTTAATCGAATTTTCAAAAGTCTTTATATATTAAATATTTGGTCACATTTAGGCTGTCTATATTACAAAAATAATTTAGGGTTAGTAGAAAATGAGGACACGTTATTCTTCGGGTGTAGTATTCCTTTAACTATGCTTAGTTTTTTTTTGCAAGTGTGTGTTTATATGGTGTGTGTGTGTGTTATAGTTTAAAAATTTCAAAGTTATGCTTCTTGATGCAAATGGTTCATGAATGTAGCAGTAACTGGAGCAAAAAGTCATGTTCTATTTAAAATAAAGATTTGGGTAAACCTGCCCTCAGGTAATACATGTGTTTTTTTTTTCCCTTTTCAGTTTTGGTTCATTATCAGCTTGGTCTTAAATTTATTTTAAGATTTAAAATTTTTTTTATTAAACGGCATTAAAAAAAGGGTTGAATTTAAGTTGTCCTGATCTGTAGGAAGCCTGTCCTGGCATGGAGCAGAAGCCTATTGACAATAGATGACCTTCACCTACAATTTCAAGGTGCGATGGCCTTGTGCTTTGTGCAGTTATAATACATGAGTACTTTCAAATATAAATCTGCATGTCACAATTGAGATAAAAACTCATCATGAGATAAAAAAAAAAAATACAAATGAGATTTTTAAAAAATGCATAATTATACAAGTCAAAATTGTGAGACAAAAAGTCAAAATTGTGAGATAATAGTAATATAATATATAAAGTCACAGTTACTCTCCTCCACTGATTTTTCCTCTGGTGAATTATGTTTCGTACTGTCTGTTTAGTTTGAAAAAGTAATGAGTCTATTCAGAGAATGTAAGGAGTATAAAGTACAGATATGTATTCAAAAATGTAGTGAGTAAAAGTAAAAAGAAAAAATAAATACTGAAATAAAGCACAGATAACTAAAAAAATCTACTTAAGTACAGTAACCTGTTGCACACTGCACTGCTGCGGCTCATCTTAATCAGCTTTATAAGAAGCTCTTGGATGCAGCTGTGCAGCGCAAGATCATTGCTTTATTTTCCACACCACTCCATAACCTGGACTTTAATCATCCCATCTACAAACTCTGGCTTTTCTAGGTTTGTTTGATTTCTCTACCTGTTTTTGTTTAAATAAGTTACTTTTTTTTTATTATTTGAAACTATTTTTCCCCACCTGTATCAGAGGGCAGTAACTTTCAACAGAATATTACACCATATTTGGCTGAGGGTTTGTAAAAGTATGCGGCCTGTTCTGTTTTTAAAGTGATACCATATGTTTCTGCATTAACAACAATGTGCTAGTGTTAGAAAGATGAAACGGTTTATCCCAATATTTTGTTCAACAAGCCAAGTGTATGTTTTCCCCTAACAAGCTGATACTACTTTGGACTAACCACAGAGTATAGTGAACAAAGCATGGGTGTGTCTGTGTGCGTTACTGAAACATAACGGCAGGCAGTTGAACAGAACGTTTGGCGGGTCTTCAAAGGCAGTATGATTTGGCTATAGAATAGACATCCTTTACTATAGCTCTCTGCTCCTGCTTTTCCATCTTTGTTGTCTTTTGTTGCCTTTATCAGATACTACATGTAAAAAAAAAACAAAAAAAAACACAAAACATGTCCTCTCTGTTGATTGATCTTTTCAACAGAATATCTACTTTTTTCGTATTTCAGTATATGATCTCCTGCTGTGATCTGTCATCAATAACTCAGCATCATCACAGTTCATCATCAAGAAGTAACATCACACCGCTAAACTTCTTTGTGCAAGTCAAATTCACAAATCCAAAATGTTATTGCATTTAGCTGAGGATTTGTTTCTTTGACCCCACTGCCCTTTATTTGCCATTCACAGTTTATATCAAATCATTTTGTGGCATCATTTTTTTTTTTTTTCACACTGCAGCAGGTCCATTTGCACATCCATGTTTAATGAATATGGACTGTGCATAAGAGCTACCATGAACCCGCATGCATGTGCCAAGTCACTGGGGTGTGTAATTAGTGACGTTTCCATATAAGGAGGTTATTAAACTCAGGTCTATTATTTTCTCCATCTTACTGCTTTTTCCTCTCCTCTTTTCACATCCCTCTGCCTACGACCACCTGCTCATCTAATTACTTCCGCACTCATCTCCTCTTGTAACTGTCAATCCTAATTTTCATCAGTTTATTAACTAAATAAATTAATTTAAATGAATAATGTTTATTAATTACCTTAACCCTCCACCTTTAAAAAGCTTCCTATCAGTTTAACTGTTTCTACACCAGATAAGCACAGTATACAATCCCTAAAAATGTTTATACAAGGGCAATTCATGTGATAAAATATATATTTTTTTATTTTTTTATTTATTTTTCTTTGATTAAAAAAAAAAAACTTTCATGAAGCTACAAGGCTAGATAAATTTTACCATCTACCCCTTGCTTGTTTATTTCTTTATAATTGATTCCAATTCATTTCTAACAAGGTAACAATTAGTCCTCCAAACAGACACAACAATGCCATAGAATTGAACCCTTAATGTCCTGATAGTATGTTTTTTAGTTATTATTTATCATATGGTTCATAGGTTATGATTGACAGGACGTGTCCATAAGAATGTTATTACCTCTGCCAAGGAGGTTATGTTTTTGCCAGTTTGTCTGTCTGTCTGTTATTTAGAAGATTACTCAAAGACGTATGGATGGATTTGGATTAAATTTGTTTGGCTCGGTCAAGAAACTGTGTCGCTTCCCACATCTTTAGCTGCAAACTGAACCTTAACAAGCAAGCAATGACAACATGTTTCCAAAATGGATCTACAGAGGAAGCAAAAAATTGCATTCACAATCAAAGGTTCCTTACATTTTTAACATTACTGATTGAATTATACCTTTTTATACACATCATTAATTCTTATGAATTTATCTTCACCATATTTTAACATTTTAAACTAAATTATTATTACAAATCAATTCATCCTCAACTGGCTCTCACAATAACTGTCAGTGCAATAAGCTACATGGTACATATATGTGGGACATAGTGCAATTAATAGATAGATATATGTTATTAATCCCCATGGGTAAATTAAAGTATAGTCACCACTCCACACACGAAAAACATAACCATACTATATCACAACTTAAATAAATGAATAAATACAGAATTTAAATAGCTCTAAGATTTAAAAAAAACCTCAGAATAAGATATGATTATGATTAAGATAAAAGAAGCAGAGTTAAATATGATAAAAATTAAATAAGCTAAAAAGCTACAAAAAAAATAGATGTATCTTATCTTATGTAGCTGGGATGTGCTCCAGCGACTCCAATGATCCACTTATTGATCAATACGGGCATGATCAATACAGTCATAAATCATACTGTGGATTAAATATAATCCACAGTATGAGGAGTTCTAAACTAGTGCCTTGATCCAATTTTTTTTTGATCTTCAGAAAAACTGGTGGGAATCAACATAAATAGGGAAACTCCATAAATCTAACAAGGAAATATGAACCACCCACTGTACTGCAGCTGTTAATATGAAGCCAGTGTCCAAAAAAAATAACTTATTAACACCTGTGATTTTACATCTGTAAAGTATAAATGTAATAGTAATACTTACATTTGAAACACATCATTATCCTACACTGACAATAGTCTGGTCCCAGTTTGCAAATTGATTATTCTGTTATCGATTTCACATGGGACCTTAACCATTACACGAAGCAGCAAACCATAAATAAACGAATGAATGAAAACGTGAAGCATCACTTTAAAGGTTCACACATCTAATAAAATCTGAAATTAATATTTGAAGATTATATATATCCGAATGATATCATAAATTACACATTTTACAAGAAAACAGGCAGGGGTGTGTGCATCGTCCTCCCTGGTGTATATGCATGCAAGTGATACTAATCTTTTTATACTATACATTCACATAGTATAGCCTCAGTGCATTAATTGATCATGTAGTGAATTCATTTACAGTAAATATTGCATCTACAGCATGGGGAACTTTTATTCATATGCATGCAAATGATAGTTTGAGGAGTAATTGTGTTTTACTCTATAGTGTATTTGTATGTATGCTGCAGGGACTTGATTTTAGTGCCAATTAATTTATACACTTGAGAATTGCTAGTCCCATAAATGGTATTTCCTAAATATGCTCTTCATTCAGAGCCAAATGGGAATAAATGCATTAACACAGCTCTGTAATAAACTACTGTAGTCTTTATTCCATCTATTGTTGTTAAGAAACACAATACCACAAGTGAGCACTCAAGTGTGTTTACATGCACTAGGAGAAATTCAAATGAATGCCTTAGTCGGGCTAAAATCAAAGTTTTAGAAGACATGTATACCACCCTATAGTCAGACTATAATCAAATCAAACTGGAGTTTTAGAAGTCGGACGAACCAAGTCAGATAATACGGTTCTAATAGAGCTTCTCCGTGCATGTAGACGTCACGCAGCCTTAGCTCGACTACTTACTGGCCCTGGACATGTCCTCTACAGGAACTGACCACAGACACAGTATGATAATAAGTATTTTACGTGTAATAAATCAGAGTGTCCAGTACGTATGCATCATTATCGTCCAAATCTTCACTTGGTGGTGTTGTCCTCTTACTACGTCTGCTTTAAATCTGCTGCATTTGTTTACTGATTGTTCTTCTAATGGTGTGTGAGTGTACTTCAATACACAGAACGCCTTTTCTGTTGCAGTAAATGACATGTCTCAGAACAATAAAAATGATTAAACTTTTTGGAGCAAAAAGAAAAAAGACATTTTAAACAAAGATGATAAACTGAATGATTACTTTAGAAATCTTTTAGTTTTTTTCTACCAAAGAGCACCTCTAATAAACTCTTTTTTTTTGGTCCTAGAAGCATGACATTTGGAAATTTAGATGTCATATGCCAGATTTTTTATGTCCTTATACAAATTTAGACCTTTATTCTTTCTTTAATACTTCTATTCCCTAGTTATGAGTCATTAAAATAGGTCATTAGAGAAGAGTTTACAATGAAACCGAGCTTATAAAACACACAGACCTACACACACCTGACTATAAATGTATAATGTATGAACTTGAGATACCTTGATGTGTCAGGTTCTCATGCTTTGGATCTATCTGTGCAGCAAAAAAACATATTCTATAGATTAGAGCAGAATCCTAATGTTCTGACAAGGGAATCAAACTAATTACCCCCCTTTATCTATCTCTCCATTTCTCTGTTTCTTCCTTCCTCTTGAACTAAAAAGGAAGCTCTTCCCTCGTATGGCCACTCTCCCTCTCACTGTGCCGGTGTGCCTCAGACTGTGAAGACAGTTATTAGCCTCTTTGATGGTTGTCAATACGTTTCCCTCTTTCTTTGACTGTCTTTTCTTTTTCTTTTATTTGTCACTGTGTTCTGTATCTTCCTTGCTTCATTTATGGGTGTTTATCTATCCCTGCAGGGGTCCACTTTCTGCACCGGTTTGATGTGATGTTTAAGTTGCCACTGTATATTCATGTATATAATGTGGTTTTTCATCCCATCTCC
This sequence comes from Siphamia tubifer, assembly GCA_020466265.1. Classification (NCBI taxonomy): domain Eukaryota; kingdom Metazoa; phylum Chordata; class Actinopteri; order Kurtiformes; family Apogonidae; genus Siphamia; species Siphamia tubifer. Next base: position 31,469,966 of record CM035795.1, on the reverse strand, counting down.
AGTTCAGTGCAGATTTATCCACTTGTAATGTCAAAGAGGACATATGCCGCAACATCTGCTATTGCAGCATCTGGAACACGATGCGGATCTGTATCTTCTACAGTGTCAGCACTTCAGTGATTGAGAGAAAGATAGTAAAATCTTAGAAATTTTCAGATGGATTTTAAATTGATGTCATGGTTACCAGGCTCATTACACATATGGTACATTCCTTTTTCTTACTTTAGGGAGTGTCACTGGCTTTTACCATCCAAAATGAGGAGAAAAAGGTGTTTATATCTACTTCTGACTCATAATGTTTGCTGAATCAAGGTCAGTTTCTTTTAAGTCTGTCTGTGCTAAAGCTAGTGGTTGTATATGTTTTTTTGAACCATATGGAGTCAAGTTCAATCAAAGGACAAGCTCTATACTGAGTGAACCCACACTGTTTTATCCGTGCACATTTGTCTCACTGTTAAAATATGCGAAATCTGATTCATTAATGCACACTAAATATATATATATGTATATATATATATATATATATATATATATATATATATATATATTTAAACATTTTAAAGACTGCTGACATTCTTATTTCGCCATCGTTAGTTCTCCTTTATGTGTTGACTCATCAGTTGTGTTGACATGTACCCTAATATTCGAATAATCATGATGACAGGGTGGGTTAGTCCTGTGGTCACAAACAGGCTGGGACTTTTGTGTTCCTAATGTGTGCATCGTTCTCTGTGGTTACTCCCACTTCCTCCCACATGCACCTTAAAGGCATAATTAGTCACTCTTATTTGCCAGTAGGTATGAATGTGTGAGCGAATGGTTATTAGATTAAGTGGTCTGGAAAATGAATGAGTGAATCATAATGACAGTCCAGTCTGACCGAACATGCTTCATTTGAGGCAGACTTGATCTGAGGAAATTTTCAATAGGGATGATATAAGTCACATAAACACCTGATCCAATCCTTTCTATGTTAGAACATGCTTGAGAAAATGTACATATTTCAGCAGTGAAACTAATGTAGCCAGCAGATGCAACATCTGTTTGTTTTATTTATTTATTTATTTAGACTTCAAAGTGTCACTGACATGATTTTACAACTATATATAATTTGAAAGTTCATCATGTCTAAAGTTGATTCACACATACATCACTAACGACAACGCCGCAAATGTAATGATATTTAATCCACAAAGCTACAAAATGGACCTACTTATTTCTGGGTAGCCTGAACTTTGACCTGTGACAACAGCAGAGGAAGGACGACATAAACAACAACAGCAGTGATTTAAGCAATTTTTCAGTAGAAATAGGAGAAGCAACCAGTGATTCAGTTGAAGAGGGAAATATTCTTCATCCATATCAATTTGTGCCACATGAGACAGACGACGAGAGTGTTGAAGTGGAGAAAGGACAGATAAACTACGCAGACATTGACTAGGATCAGACGGCTGCAAATACACAGAATGGTAGGAACACTGGTAGTCTATGAACATATTAATTCCACACATTTGCTTATGAGCCTTATTCCTACACATTCAGTGTAGTCAGGATTTTCCATTACCCATATATCAAGTTTTTTCACAGCATCTTTTCTGAACTAAAGACGGCTGATGGAGCCCCCATCCACTGCACAGTTTACAGACAATTCTACAGGAAAAATGACAGTCACTGTGGACCAGTACTACTGAAAGACTGAATATTTAATACTAATATGGTAATACTTCATCCCCCATTTCAAGTTACCCCCGGTAATATGAAATCGTCTACCTCCAGGGGCTGCCTGAGCCTGATTCCACCCCCCTCGCTATTTACATTATTCCCTCATTAGTAACGATGTATTATCTTATTATTATTTGGCTGCATCTGTCAAACATCTGACACTCACGTTGCATAACAATAAAATAAACAAGTATGCTGTGAATTTATTTCCAAAAGTGCAACAGAAGTAATTCCTGATCAAGAAACAGTAATAGGTTTTATCTTTTCTTGAAGTAACTGCATAATGATTATTTTCAAAGTAACACTATCTCTCCTAAACTATGGAAAATGTAAACAAGAATACAAAAACAATGTTAAAAAAAAATCTGCGTGACTGGAGAAGTTACTGGTTGTGTTTCACTCACCTACAGTGTGAGTGTTTTAGAAGAAAACAGACTTCATATGTCCTAACCACAGATACTTGGTTACATGTTACATGTTGTTGTTAATGTTGACATGTTAGCCACACGTTAGCTGAGAAGCTAACAGAGCTAACAGCTGTTACATTTCTGTCTGTGAGCACTAATTTGATTTGTGACTGGTGACTTAAATGATTCGGGACATTCTCAGCTTTCTAACGGTGTATGATATGACTATATTTATTAAGGAATGGCGTTTCAGTTTCTAACTAAAGTGCTAGCATTCCAATTTTAACTTCAACACAACTGTCAGCGACAGCAGTGAAAAGACTTGCGAAGCACAATTACAGCATTACGTTTTTTTCCGACCCACTTAATAATTTACCATAACTAGAAAAAGCACTCAGAGCGCAGACCTCCACCAAGTTTTCATCCATTTTCCTCATGCAGACTTCACCTATCTCCTTCATCTTGCGGTCTTGCCTGCCACTCAATCACGTGACATGTAGGTCCATTCATGATTGGTTTAGGGAGAATGCCTGCAGCTACGCACAGTCACATGATATGCAGGTGCATTTATTATTGGTTGAGAGGGGAAGCAACAACAGTGGACTTTATACGGAAGCAAAAGTGAAGCAAACTGAAGTGTTACGTGGCTCATGGTGGAAACAAAAAACATCTCTCATCAAAAAGCGAATTGTATGTAGGTGTTAACCGAGATCCTGTTTTTTAACGATACATCGTACAGCTCTAATGTAGAAAATACATCATTACTACAGTGGGGGTATAAAAGGGGGATGAAAATGCTCCATTTTGGAATTTCTGTGCTTCATTCATCACATGCATAAATTATTTGAATACCTCACCCCATCAGCTCAGCTAGCCCCACACACTGTTCACAGTCACCTCTGCTAAGACTCGGAGATCCACCATTATTCTCTATCATATCTGTGTGCGTTGGGGTCTGAGCCCTGGTCGCTGTACGTGCATCCGGATCCACGGATGATCTGACTCGGGTTGATTGGACGGGCTTGGGTAGCACCGTGACCATGCTCATCTGGCCAACCCAGGTCCAGATGAACCAGACCCGAACGTGCACTGGTGCTGTTAACAGACCAGGACCTGAAGGCAGCAGGGCTGTAAAACTCAGCACTCCGTCCACTTTGATTCTCTCCAGCTGATTTTATTTCATTGGTGTCTTTGTTTCAACTTTCTCTGCCTCAAATTTTTCAGCTTCCATTTCTTTCAACTCTTCTAAATCTTTCTCTTCTTCCTTTTTGTAAATACATGTTTTCCTTTCCACCCGTTTTCCTCATGCTTCATGGGGACGCCCAGATAGCACTAGTTAATGTGTTTACAGGGGATATAATTTACAAACTTCACAGATTTCACCTACATTTATATTTAAGCCTCGTGGGGACCTGGATTTTCATCCTCATAGTGTCAGAGGTCCCCATGGTGTGATTGTGTAAATAAATCAATGTTCCTATAAAGATAGGAACGCATACACACAAACAATAAAATGAATATTGTTCAGTGCCTGATTTTTTGTCTATATGTGTGGGGTGTGTAACAGATAAAAAAAATAAAATAAAATAATGATTTGGATATGTACTCTGCCTAAAACATGTGGACATGAGGACCAGGATTGGATGCCCTTGCTGTAACCCTAAACCTCCTTTAACAATTGTTTTATTGAGTTAGTCCAACTAAAACTGGACATTCAAAGTAGATTTAAACATATTCACTCCACTGAAATTGAAGTTCAAATAGTCTGACTATACACCCAGATAATGTAACTGAAAGTTAACCTACCCTGCATGTAAACAGACTAGTCAGACTAAGTAGGGACAAAGTTGTGTGCACATATGCAAGAGTTCTGTGCCAAATTCTGATGTGGATGTGGACATGTATCTCATGGGCACAATAAGTAGAGCAGACAGATGTGTGTACACATTTGGAACATTGTCCATTGTTGTGCCAGCTATTTATTTATTTATTACATCTGCCAAGGAGGTATTAAATTCGGGTCCGTTTGTTTGTCTGTCTGTCTGCCTGTCAGCAGGATTACGGAAAAAGTTCTTAACCGATTTTGATTACACTTTCAGGAATGATAGATAATGGGTCAAGGAAGAACCCATTAGATTTTGAGTAATGAAGGTCAAAGGTCAAGGTCACACTAAAGGTCAACAGCTAAAACACATCAGTGGTAATATCTCAGGATTCAGACAACATAGAATCTCGCGTTTTCTTTCATTCACATTGTTTCACCTTCAGACATCAGATGGGTCAACACCTGTGGCTGATGATATGCTATATCCAGCCTTGGCGGAGGTCGGCTGTCTCTGACTGCCTTGTTCTAACTGTTTTTATTTTTATTTTTTTATCTTGTGTAGTTTTACAATTTTTATTGTTCCTTATATACTTTTTTTTTTTTTACACCTCTTGTATATTTGTACTGTTTTTATCTTTTGCACTGTGGGTGGTGAGCACTACACCAATGTCATAGTTCTTTTTATATAATGACAATAAAGGTTATTTTATTCTATTCTATTGTTGTGGTGTGTGACAGTGGACATGATTTCGTGAATGATTTCAGGAGCATAATTTCAACAAATATTTTCTTCAGTTTGTTGTTCACTTTAATGCCTGGTACAAATGTAATAACACCACAAATAGCCCAGAGGAGTTTAATTACAGAGTTGATATCTATATCCATGTTCCATGGTTTTCTTGATAATGACCAAAATCACTTCAGTTGCATCAATATCTATGGCATTATACTGACAAAAGTGTTTTTATTCATTCCACATTTTAGTCACTGATACACACTAGCATTACATAATTATTTTAATATTGTTTTTCTGTGACTGTATAAAAATACTGAATGCAAACAGAAGGGTTACTACTAGTTTGAAGAAACATTGCTGTGTATCCACAGTCATGGTCAGACAGACACAAAAGCCAATTCACAACCATGGCTGTTGTCTGTGTTGTGCTGCTGTGACTTATTTCTGAAACAACAGGGTTCTTGTTAACATGTCATTATAGAAATTTTGGCAGTACAAAATAAACAAGTTATTTAGATAAATGCAGTGTTCTCTTTGTAGTCGAAACACGAGTCTGTCTGGGATCTGTACCTTGTGTTTAAATAAGTGCTGCCAGGTCCCTTCATTTCCAAACTGCAGTTGCATTATGCTATTATTTGTCAGTGTCGACCCTTTCCGTACTCCACATACTGTTTCCTGCCAAAGACTTAAGCAGGTAGAAAAAAGGCTTAACACCACCGTCAGCTGCTCATTTGTTTTTATAACACACCATTTTACAATGTACCTAAAACCCCACAAGTCATTATAAGCTCAACACAGCATCTATCATTATAGAAAAACAGTACATGAGCAACTCGTGCTACCTCAGGTTGTGTGTTAGCTTCCTCTGTACAAGTCATCATCTTTCTGAAAGTGTTGGTCTTGACTGCTGCCTCAAGAATTACTGACACTGTTTGTTGTATTCATGAGTCAGTTGCATTTTAGTTTAAAACCAAAACAGAACAAGTCACTGTTCACTTTCTCCATTTTCAGATTCAGTGAAAATGCCAGTCCAAGTAAACAAGCACATACTCTCAAGTAATCCGTTTAAACAAATGTATTCCCTCAGATACAAAGTGAAGAGGACAAAGTGTGGATTTCATGTTCAGGTGTAAATCATAATGTAACACCTGGAAGAGTAAATAACAAGTCATGATCTTTGTCACCTCCTGAAAACCTCTTTTTCATCTTCTTGTGCTGCATGAGAATATGTTGGTTTTAGATATACTGTGACTGCATCAAGCTGAATTAAATGGATTTGTTGTATTTATTTTTTCTCCCGACAGAACAGGAGTCAAGGTGTTGCATAAGGTTATTAAAAAAAAATAAACCAATTTTATTACATAATATTTTAATAAGAAAAAGCAATATAAAATTCCAGCCAAGTCACTATTATCTTTTATTTCCCATTTTACACCAGACGTGTATCAGGATATAACAATCCACTGAGTTGGTTGCTGTTGTTCTATTTAAGGTCATTGAGGTTAGCCATTCAAGACTTAGAAAGTCCTCTTTCAAATGATCACTTGACTCATTCCATGACCAGCCTTGAGAATTGAAGCACTACTGTTACATACCGAGGCAGAACACAAACGCAGAAAACACTCAGTTAAGTCAGTTTCACAAAGTTTATTGGTTTCCACAGGAAAACCACAGATTAGGCAAAATATCAGGCTAAACACAGAACTCTTTGGTTTCATTCTTCCCTGAATGAACCCTGGAATCCCAGTCTCACCCCAGAACCAGGGGCAAAGACTGGGGCTTTGTCCAGAGTCATTCACTATGCATATGCTGGGGCTCTGACTAGGTCGATGTCGTGGGATGGGAACACAGGACAGTCACTGTCCTCATGGGTCAGGCGGACGCAGTCGAAACACAGGAGGGTTGAAACTGGAGATGTGGTCTGGCGGGCGGAGGTCAGGAACAGAGATCAACATCAAATCAAACACAAGAGCTCATGGGATAGCAGGAAAGGCTCGTGACTATCTGGTAAAAAATGAAAGACTGAGAGCTGTTTAAATAGAGGCACATTGATGAGCCGCAGCTGGGTCATCAGGTGATGCATGATTGTTCAGGGCAGGGAACTAGGTGAAAGGAGAGAGACAGACAGAAATGCAGAAGAGTCAGAACAGAGAAATAACAGAAGCTCCGTATCCATTACAGTTTTATATAACGCAATTATATTTGCACTTTGAAAGAGTTTCCATTGACGGTTGTTCTCAGCAGGAACGTCGCAACTTGTGAAACACCATCCCGCGAGATTTCATTGCCGTCACCTTCTGAGCTTCAGATTGGCCATCACCATGATAGCATAAGAGTGAATGAATCAGCTAATTCTCTTATCAGTAAAAGTCCCTGGCAAACTCTTTAAAGGTACCAACATATCAAACAAACCAGCTGGCTCACATTATAAGGGTCTGTACCTGTGGTCCCTACATTGTCAGGTTGAAATATTAAGTGGAAATATGCTCAGCACTTAACAACAACAAAACATAATATTTATGTAGTGCTTTTTAGAGTGCTTGCACCTGACACTTTGCAGAACTGAGAATATATTTTTCTGTTAAAAAAAAAGTACATATTAAAAAAATTAGCAGATAATAAAATGTAGTTCTCGCGTTCCAGCAGCCAATGGTTGTTATGGTTACAGTGACTGCCATTTTCAGTCTGAGAGAAGAGATCATGTGACCATGTACACCATACATATAATTGCGTAAAAAGTGTTTCTATTGTGCTTCTGAAATATAGTAGAATATTGAAACGTCTCAAAAATCACCTCATGAAAGTGTAAAAACTTTTTATTGATATTGTTTTGTTTTTTTCTCGAAATTCTGGTGTTTCCATTACCAGTTTTTTTATAGTGCCATTTACATTTTGCAAATTTCCAAGGGTCATGGAAATGTAGCTAGAGGCAGAAAGAGAAAATGCCAAGAGAAACACATGAGAAAGAGCAGAGATCTTACAAATGTGTCATGAAATAATTTCATTCTTTTTTTAATAACCTTGTTATTTTAACCTGTTGGGATTGTATATACGAATCTGAGTCTAATTCTCTGCCTGCTATTTTAATTGGTTGGTTGTCCAGCCTGAGGATGAAATTCACTGAGCACAAGTAGGGATGTAAAAACCAGAGGGGGGGTTGATCCCTCCTCATCCCTCCTAACAAATCAGCCTGACCTTGACCATAAAACAGCCTTGAAACAGGATTTAAGAATAGTAATGAATCAATCATTTAATGAGAATTACTCAAACTTACAGATTTGTGGTCTCCCACGGTTACAGAGAATCAGACTGCCTAACCACAGACATGAAGTTTCAAACCAAAAGACTTATATCTCTGACCCCCTGTCATCATCAAAAGCCCTGACTTATCTTTTTTCGACTCTTACTTGGGGTGTTGCCTTCCTCCTCCTAACTTCAGCTAATCCCTTCATATACCACCCCCACCATCACTGTCCACTCCATTCTAACTCCTTGTCCTTCCCCACAGACCTTACATAACAATAAGAAATATTCAACAATTCTATAACTTGCACTTGTTTTTCCTAATCTCCTTAATTTATTTATTTTAAATCCAACTGTTAGTTTTTGAATGTGTGTTGTATGCATTTTAACTGTGTATTCCTGTAACCATGTCTTACTTTGCTGCTGCCTATCTTGGCCAGGACTCCCTTGTAAAAGAGGTTCTTAATCTCAGTGGGGTATCTACACAGCAAACCCCCAAGGACTCATACGCACACACTGAAAATAACATAATCTGCACACCGCACTTTTTAAATTAACTGGCATTTTTACCTTTTAAACCCTTGTCAAACTTGTAAACCTTATGGTATTGCCATTGGTTGTTTATTTCGCAGTTGTTTTTTTTCTCACCTACCTCTTTTCATGGCCCCACCAAAGTGCAACTTGCATGGAATGACAATGAAGTCTATTCTATTCCATTACCTGATTAAATTAAGGCTACATTTATAAGATACATTTAAAAAATAAATAAAAATAAAAATCACCCTCCTAAAAACCAATGTAACCCGTATGTGACCCTGTTTCTGTATTTTACCATTCTATCCCTTGAAGCTTGCAACTCTAATATTAATATTTCACACAACATAAAGCAAATCAGCAAAATGCAATACTAATTTTTAAAACATATTACATTCCAATTATAAAACATATACATAATGTTCTAAATATATCATGTTTTTGTATGTGTAATTCTAAGAAATCACAGAAAAACACCTGCAAAATGTAGATGCCTTGGTTATATAGGTCATATCCCCATATATACAGTGGCTCATTAATATTATTTTAGCTGATCTGTGCAATTAATTCAATACTTTATTCTGTCTTCCTTTCTGCAATGTATAATTTTCAAAAGCATAAGCATGATAGTGCAAACTCGCGTGCAGCTGTGTGTGCACATGTGCATATAGTATAGTGTACAGTCACTGACCAAGACATGATGGCTGGTGAAGCATGCCCAAAGCTAATACCAGCCTAAGGCTAACGCACAGTGCTCATATTAGGTCGACTATTACAGACACGCCATCCACCTCCCAGTGGACTTTGTCAAAATGCCAGAAGGCAAATATGAATCTCAGAGTGACAAGGCATCCTTAAAGAGTGATTGCCAGATCTGTCCAGTGATGCATTCAGAATAATTTGAAATGACCATTAGCATATTTGCTTTTGACTGCAGACCTTGCAACTAAGGACAAATTCATTAAGGCCTGTGAATCTGATTTTAAATGTTTTCACAGCCTTGACTGGGATGTTTGTTTGGAAAATAATCAGGGTGAAAAACAGTTCTATGACTCTAGCTGAAAGGTTGTCTTACTGTTTTCGACAGCCTGTTTGATAAGGTTCAAGACCCTTGCTGAGGGGCCTTTTTTTTCTTTTCTTTTTTTACTTCTAAAGCGACACAACATAAGTGAATTGTGAATTTTTGAAGCTTTGGGTGCTGCTGTGATAGAATCACTCAGACTTTTACTGGTTGTTTTAGAGTCTGTCAGGGACATTTATTCAATATACTGAAAATATATTACAAAGACATGATTTTTATACATCAAAGGCAAATATGCAATGTACAAATGCATTAAATTCAGCAAAGAAAAATAAATCAGACATGAGATAAGACCAATAACCCACATAACTTAAAATCTGTTGAAATATATTTGGCCTTTTCTTATTTACATAAAATATGGATATATCTTAAATAGAACCAGAACTGAAGTAAACTCGAAAATATGTGGGGTATTTCTCCAGAGTAGTACTACAATACATACATACAAATATAGTTAGTGCCATTAAAACACACAGGTCAGAATCATACAAATATTTGGAGATATATTAATGTAATTGCTTAGGGGTTACCTTCATATTAAAGAGGGACGCATTTATCATTAGAAAATGAATTGTGGACAAATTATGATCAACATAACACATTTATTTAGTTTAGAAGTGAAAGTGTCATCATTCAATATTGGCGTGTCCACCTCTGGCTTCCAAACAAACAGTGGAGCATTGACACATGGAACTAAGTCTGATGATCCTCTCCTGAGGATCTGATCACTCAGATGACTGTTTGTACTGTGATACCGACACAGATGTCAAGTGACTTAACTACACCTCAGACCTACACATAACATGCCAATGTCATGTTCTATGTGTTGTAGCGCAAGTTGTGCCATCTGGAGCTGGGGAGAAAAAAAACAAAACATTTCAGCATTGTCTTTGCTGCCTTTACTATGGCTTTTGACCACACCTAAAGGCACCAGTCAAGTGTGACTATACAAGAGAGTCAGAGGTAGGAAGTAACTAAGTATAAGGTCTGCATTATTGAGTAGATTACGTATCTGTACTTTACTTGAGTATTTATTTTTCTGGCAACTTTTTACTTTTACTACATTTTTTGCATAAATATTTGTACATTATACTCCTTAGATTCTCAGAATAGACTCGTCAATTTTTCAAACTAAACAGATGTCACCATACGAAAAATATGCCCCCCCCCCCCCCACACACACACACACACACACAGCAACCAGACAAGGGTATTAGCATTAGCAGACTCTGCTCCTCCCGACCACAAACGCAGATTTAAAATCCACTTTTTTCTGCATTTTCTGTGAGCTTTTTCCATTTCTTACCTTTGTAAATGATAATCTTTGGTACTTCTTTAGTATCTTTTCCTTCTCTCAGTTAGAATGACTGGTGCAGCCATAAACTACACAAAACTCCAAACAGAAAACTCACTCTGCTTCACTTCCTGACCCCCATCTGAAAATCGTGCGCTGAATATATAGCAATGCAACATCATGTAAAATCAACCTATGAGGAGCTTCCACATTTGTCTGCATCACTCATCGCCCCATTGTCTCTGTACCTCAATGGTAGTGTGCGAACTGTGACTCAGTAGGTTTTGATTTGCTAGATTTTTTTATTTGTTTATTTTTTTTGCTAATCCCGATTGTAACCCCTGACTAATGTAAAATATATTATGATGATGCAAACTAATAGACCAGTTACTAAGTTCAGCAAGAGTGCAATTAGTTAGTGCACAATGAAATAGCTCGAGGCCAGAATGAAGAAAAAGTAATGATTGTTACTTGTTGGAGAACAATAGACAAAATATTAAAATAAACAATTTACAATTTTAGCAATCACAATAGCCAGCACAATACAAATAAACCCCAGTCTCCATCTGAAAAACATCAGGTATCCAGTAATCCAAATCAGAAAGAAAACCTACCCACGGTGACCCAAAAGGTTTTGCTCAGACCATCTACAGCAGGCATGGGAAAACTATTCCACAAAGGGCCGGTGTGGCTACAGGGTTTTGTTCCAACCAACCAAGAGCACACAGTTTGACCAATCGACTCTCTGAAGACTGAGATCAGTTGATTAATTGAATCAAGTCTGGTGTGTTGCTGCTTGGTTGGAACAAAAACCTGCAGCCACACCGGCCCTTTGTGGAATGGTTTGCCCATGCCTGATCTACAGCCCGTTTCATTCATTCTCAGTGTGCAAAAGACTGCTAAACTAGTGTGCAATGGCATCCACAGTTTGGAAGGCAGAACTAATATTAACAAATGAAAAGGTCATTATCACACAAGACGGCCATAATAACAGGAAAATAAAGTAAAGGAGAGAGGATTACTTTTCCTCTTTCAAAATACATGTTTGTTTTTTTTTCAAACTAATAGTGTACAACAGCATTTTACAAAAATAAAAGGAGAGGAAAAAAGTTATTTTCACTACTAGGTTACATGATTTTGCCCTTTTTCCCACTTCCTTCCTTTGCCTGCTTCCACCCTACGGTCAACAACCACCTTTGTCCAGGTCCTTTTTTTTCTTGACACAGACATGAAATATTTTCTTCTGCTTGCAAGTATTTCCAGTCCATCTCCCACCAAACCATGACCATGTGTTTATATTGTATATATAGAAAATATAGAAACAGTTCAGTCTTGGTATCAAAGCATAAATGTAAAATATTAGAAGTATTACAGTCAACAAATGCATCCTTTTTTTGTACTAAATTTTTATACTTTTTAAAGAATTTCTTTCTGTCTTAATGAAAGTCCCCTAATCCTCAACTAGACTGATGTCATGCCGTGACACATCCCTGGGTTATGACCACCTCAGTTGCACTTGATTTGAAGTCAATCAGGCAAGAAGGTCCAGAGATATGAACAAAAGAGTGTTTCATGATTTTAAACTTTTGACCACCCCCTAATGGCTAATCTAGGTAATCTGGGTAAATGTTCCAAAATTGAATAAATACGCTGTCCAGAGCTTTTAAACCACGCCCAGCTTGTCTGTGGCAGTGTTAGACCAATGACATCTCCACACAAGCCAATCAGAAGCCTGTTGGAAAATCACCGATACTCCTACTTCCTGTTCCATTCCACAGAAGAAAGCAAAGAATGGCCAAGTGGTTTGTGTGGAATGTGTCTTTGATCGCTCACAAGAAGATGTGCAATTGCTGACCTCTGAACCCTGATGTGTCTCTGCTGGTCTATGGCTCAACTTTATTTTGAAAAGCAAACTTGTCAATGTAGTACCCTCACCACTTACCTTGCACAGGAAATTCGCAGCAACTTTAGAGGGGTGCTATGGTTCGTTTAATCTAATGTGTACCTGATCTACAATACCTTATGAATAACAACTGAACCCAGTGAGATCTTTAAGCATATCTTTGGCCTGTTGCAATACAGAACCACAGAACAACATTGAAACATTGTAAACATGAACTGCGTCCGAAATCTTAGCAAAGGTAGGCCCGCGCTCGCGCGCACTCACACACACACACACACAGTCAACTTTAATCTTTAACTCACGAGTCCGAGTTCAGAAATTAAAGTTGGTCGGATCCGAATCCAAACAGGAAAACCTTTGGATATTGTTGGTCTTATCAAATCTTGAGTGCTTGGAAATAGTCCTCACAAAACATTGAGTGCGCTGAAATATCACGGTCCGTATGGCAAGATGGCGACACAGTGACAGCTAGCTTAGCTATAGTGGCTCATGGCTAGCTCCTTGCTAACTCCGCTCACGTGTCCGCTCTTCGGATCTCCACTCCGTCTGCTTTCACGACCTGAATCTCTCGCGGTATCTTCACACTTGAACGTAAAGTCTCTCTCCTCTAACTTCACACATACGTCGGGAAACGACGGTCTCGCTTGCGTTAAAATGTCCACCGTATATCTCCGCTCTTCTCCTCTTCCTTTGCGCACCCTCTGCCCCGCCCCTACTTGTCTATCATTCGTCACCACGATGAGTGACTACATAAAATGACCAATGATAAGAACAGGGCAGCAACAGGGTTACATGGAAGTAAAGCAAAAATCTAAAGATATCACAAAATTTCTTAAATGTATCACTTTCCATCTCATAATACAATAGAGATAATTAATAGTATATCACCCAAAATACATTTATCAATATCAATAAACCTTATCTGGGATTTTTGTAAATGAAATAGAAACCAAGAAAACATACACTTTTACTAGTCACTACATTACTATAATAATACATTTTAGTATGTATGACCAAATCAAAAGATTAATAAGAAATAGTAACCCAACAACCATTTGCTTTTACACTAATCTAGTGTCTTTTTGATATGGGTAAAGGATTTAAATTAGCCCTTTAAAGTTTTAATGCATTTTAGTTACCCTTTTATTTAACAGAGGGTTACACGAATATAATTCTTAATATAATAAATGCTGCTATTCGGAGTGTATCCATGCTTGCCAGATGTAAGATGCTGCTCTCTGTGGTGTGAAATTAGCCTAAAAGTCAGTTTTGGCCTCTTTACACACAAACGTAAAAACTGAGTTTTTAAAAAGCTTTACTTTTGCCTGAGTTTATATATATATATAAGATACACTTTCAGATTAAAGAACAAACAAAGGCAAATGTCTGTGTTTTCAAAAATAACAGGGTTAGTGTAAACATAGCCAATATTCTGTAGTGTTTTAATGTGAACCATATGCATTTGTAAATTAATATGTTCTCCCTGGTATTGTACAGCAGATATTTCAGTCTACAAATCAAACCCCTTTCTTCACGTTTCCATTTCACTGTCAAGTTTATTATATTTGTAATATGTTACTTTGTTACTTTGCATATTCTGTAATTCAATAAACCCTCATGAAGTAAAGCAAAGATCAAAGTTTGTTTCAGTCATAGGCAAACTGTGCATGTGGAACATATGAGTGGTTTTCCTCTAATATATGACTATTACACAAGTGCAGCATGTTTAATTCACTATTAGGTGACTGTGTTCTTCTTGGTCAGCACTGAAAACTTTTCTACTTAGTTGAGATACAGGGAGTCCCCAGGCACCCACAGTGCACATATCATGCATTATGCAGGGTTTATCTGAGTGTGTGTGTGTGTGTGTGTGTGTATATGAAGCGACCAAATGTAGTTTGGAGACATCAAGGTCAGATCTAATTCAGTTGTGCTCTGATGTCTCCTGTCATCTCACACAGATCCACACAATCCCTCTGCGTTTTATTTTTGTCCATTTCAATACGAATTATGACTTATATATGGCTGCGATTGGGATTACAGTGTTGATTTATTATTATTAAGTATAAAAAGTAACAGACTTAGATATAATGTGACAAAAACAAAGGTGTAGACGTTTTATTTAATAACAGTTACATTCAGTCTCCTTTAATAATTTTATTTTTTGTTTTCGTACATATTCATTTTCATCCACTTATACAGATGTTCTATTAATTCGTCATTAAAAAGTACTTCCCTCCAGATGCTTTGGTTTAGCCAGTGAAAGTCTCACAGTATTGACTGGAACCTTATCCGCAGCATAGTTTGAAGTCTGCTCTTTCCTGCAGATCAATAGAAATTGAGTTTGAAAAGAAGATAAATATGAACTTAAAAAGCCTTGTGATGCAGAGAAGTGTCTGTGTCTTTCATTTTGACTGTGTGGCCTCGGTGACAGGTATCACACAGATTCACCCCGTTTTTAGATCCCCACTGTGCCTATTTCTCCACCTGCTGCATGGTTTCTATCCATCTGCTATTCTTCTTTCCCCCTCGTCTTTGCTGCACCTGCACCCCGTTTTCCTTTTTTTCTATAGATCATAGAAGACGCTGTTTGATAATGATTCTCTCAGATTAATATCTCTTAGGTTTTTGAATTGGGGAGGACCAAGCTGTACCCCCCCCCTTCCCCGCACAGCCTGGGGTGGGGAGGGGGTCTTCATTTGTCATGTCACTAAAACTTAGCAACACTGCATGTTTCAGACTTTACCTGGCTGGTATCAAATAATTATGTTTAGTGATTAGTTAAGAAATTCTATTTTCTGATTTGCTAACTCAAACTGGGGCCTTAAGAAGATATTTATTTGTTTAATATTAAGGGTAAAAAAAGTATTCAGAGAATGCCTAATCTCGCCCCTATTTTGTGTTCATCTCAAATTTCTATGACAACCCATTCTTCAATTAGAGCCAATAATGTGATTTTGACCTACTACTGCTAAATACGATATTGACCTTTGACCTTTACTAAAATGGATCAAAGTCGCCCACTATCTCATCAAGTTGGGCTGTCGGACAAATTGATTCTATTTCAAGAAGGGACAGTGAAATCATTTTCATCCTGAGCTCATTTTTCATTTGAGCCAGTCTGGAGAATTAAAGTTCTCCTTCAGTTTGTTATTGGCAGGGTCAAACCCTCTGATTGCCGTCCCTGCCCTCAACCCTTTAACCCCTGATGTGTCAGTGCTGAAACATTCTGAATGGGCTGTTTAGTTTAAATGTTCAGAAATTTTTTATTTATTTTTTAATCTGTTTTTCCTGAGTTTTGTTCATGGAACTGAGCTATGGAAATAGATAAATATCAAAGAGCAACTGATTTAGAAAAAAAGAAAAAGCCAAAACTAAAACTATTGGAACCAAATTACAATATAAGTTCTGAGTGTTTTAATTTTTTTTTTACTTAATTGTGCTGCAAATTATTTCATACCACTGTACTTATTATTTTGCAAATATTTATAATTTTTTTGGTTCATTTTGTTGCTTAATTTGTTTATTTTTCTACATTTTGTTTTTTATTTTAAGATTTTTCTTCAATATTGTTCGATTTGTGTGGTACATTCTTCATGTTACTTATTATTTTTGTTTGTTTATTCATTTTTTGTTCAATTTTATTGATCACTTTGGCTGTTGTTGTTCATTGTATTGTTTATTTTATTTTATTTATTATTTTTGCTGCTAAAGTTTCAGGAGTTGAAAGGTTAATAACTTAAGTTAATGATGTCAACTCTAAATTTTTCTCTGTTTTTCAGTGAAAAGGTGAAAGTCTATAAAGAAAATATTTACATCAATGAACTGTACTTGAACATAATATGAACTTACTGGACATTCTGAATGTATTATTTATACATGTGCACTGCATATGAACCAAGGGAAGAGGACTGAACATACAGTATACAGGCAGTCTGATGAGCTGCAGCTGGGTTACCAGGTGAACGGAGTTGTCTGATTAGGTGGGTGTGGCTGAGTGAGGGCGGCAACAGACAGGTGGAAAGGGATTGGCTGATAAAATGTGGCAGGATAAGGGAGAAGATAATAGAGAGTCCACGTGAAAACAATGACACTAATTAAGTGACAGGATAAGAGTGAAAATAACTGAGAACCAAATTGTGACAGAAGGGGCTGTTTACAGGAGGATGATTTTGGCTAAAAATGACAAAATATTTTATCGTAAGTGCTTTTCATTTATGCAAGAGCTGAGTTTTTATGGGTTAAACAGGCAAAAATCTGAAAACGTATTTCAGAGTGGAATTTTTGAAAACTATCCACTGTCAAAAACACACATGCGGTTTGACAAGGCAGCATTCTATCACAGCACCATCTAGCAGCTTGGCATGCATGTCCAATTGAATTCCACACACTCTTGTGTCCCCGTATGCATGGATATTTCTTAATGAATCTTGTGTAAATGTGGATAAAAAGTTTAAGAGAAGATGCCAGTTTTGCATCTTCTCTTCCGATTGTCTCCATATAAATGTAGCCAGAGAAACTGTCATATGCAGCAAAACTTTGAAATACAACTTAAGGAAGTGAGGATTTTTAAAGTAAATTTATTTTACATTTTATTTAATGTGTGTAATATAATTTATGACAGATAATTTGCATCTGGTGGGTTGTGGTAATGTATTGTATAACTGCCATTATAAAATGAACCCATAAAAATGACACACTGGCAAACAAAATAATTTACCAATATAAAAAATGTAATTCCTGTTAATCCACTAATCCTATCAATATATGTAAATAACTAACATAAATACAGTTTGTCATATTTTCATGGTCATCACATATGACCCATTTGGATGTTCAGAGGCTCTGTAGTGAATGTGGAAACACTGTCAACTTCCATAACATTGATTCACCAGTAAAACCCATGGAGTGTGATCAATGAAAGTGGATGGTGATACTTTATTTGTGTTCAGTAAATTATATATTTTGCTTTAAAATAAAGTTTTCTTTGATTTTAATTTAATAACCCTCAATTTTAGTCTGCGTTTGTATGAACATCTACATGATTAGTGGGTTAAATACTGGAGCCATCCTTACTTTGAGGAATAAAACATTCTCTTGCTGCCTCATACTTCCCACCCCAGAGCTGCCAACGCTCCCGTTTTTCCCGGGACTCTCAGAATCAGAATCAGAAACAGAAAGAGTTTTATTGTCATTGTTCGTATAATACACATGTAATATACAAACTAGGAATTTGTCTCGGTGTAACGCTGCAACATTCAACATATAGTATATCAATAAAAAAAATATAGTCAATTGAAAAAAAATATATATATATATAAAAATATGATAAAAATACTAAGCATGATAGTTGATCTGTGCGCAAGTTGAAAATTTCCAGATGCGAGATTTGTTTTTCCTAGGGTGGGGATGGATTGGTTTACAATACCACGCCCCAAACTAATATCATTGGTCGCCCAACTCAACAGACTCACGCAGCCTACAGTAAGATTAGCTAGCTAGCTAAAATACTATGGAGGACTTAGTTATTTCATTTATCAGTAATATTTTTTAATAATAAATTAATAATAAATACATTTTTTATTAATTTTTTTAATCATGCTTTCGTGCCAACACTGTCAGCACCCAGGAAAGAAAGAAGTAGAAGCAGGGACAGGAGAATGTTCACTTTTGGAAGTGTGTGTACATGTGTGTGTGTGTGAGATTGAAGTAAGAATAAATTAATAAAGTTAATGTGAATTTAACAATACGTACATGCCATCCATTGAAAAATACAATTATATTTCTGGATAAAACAGTCTGAGAGTATTTAATCATGCACTAGAAACTAATGACATACCATTGTATCATAATTTATCATTATAAAAACAACATTTGCTCACTTGTGTCTCCTGAAAACGCAACACCCACCACTGCCACAAAAATCCCCCGGATTCTGCTACTGAAATGTTATCAGGTACATGTGACTTACCCATTGACACCTTCTACTGAAATGAGACAATCAAAATTAATATCACCTTGCCTGTCAAGGGCCAGAATGTTCTTACACACACACACACACACATAAATATTCAACATTATACCGGTATTTCACTAAATGTGGAATTACATTACATGCTGCCCACATACTGAGACCAGATGGATCAATCCAGACTAAACAGGTTAAATATCCTTTAAATATCATGGAAGTGGACTGGGGAGTGAATGGCAAGGATCACACTGGTATGTGATTCATTTGCTTCAGCTGCGTTGGACCCTCTGTTTTTCATTCTATATTAAGATTTATTACCGGTTGTAATTATAGTGCGCGTCATTGTGAATTGTGTGCTAAGGTTAATTATAATTCTAATATTCATCGATGCGAGCTGTATGCTAAGGCTGGGTGGCCCTCCCTCTTTCTCAGACATTGATAGGCACTGGGTTATATTTATTTATAAGGCCCTTGCTGTTTTTACAACCTCATTCTCTCTCTCTCTCTCTCTCTCTCTCTCTCTCTCTCTCTCTCTCTCTCTCTCGCTTCTTATCCACTACACTATCACCTCAGCTGAAAATCTGCTTTGCTTTTCTGTACACTAACTTTCTTTGTAGGTCATAGGTCACATCCACAATGCTTCTACTACACCATTTCCTTTTGGGAGCTCTCTTGCGACTTCTCTAGTAGCTCACTTGGTCAATCACTGCACTCAAATTAAATACATTATGAGTTCAAATCCCTAAATGGTCATTTTGGGACAACTGTACATCTGGATAAATGGTTATGTAGGTGATTACTGACCAGACTTTACATATACATACATCTTTTGAATTGGCCTTTATATTACTGTGACATACACAGGACTTCAACCGACATCTATCGACTACCTACCAAGCATTCTACATGCCTAAATTTCTTAAGGTGGTTCATTACCTAGTTACTTTTTAAAGTTTTTCATGTACTATTTGGTGAGGAACGTTTGACCACTGACATGCATGACACTTGAACTCATAACTGTCTGGTATCTACCAAGCCTTCTACTAGCTTAAGCCACACTGTTAAATGACCCTGCTATTTATTAAGAATTTACATTGACTATTTGGGTGGTTAATTTCAAAATACCACAATACAAATTACACTTTAAATGCTTAAAACAACCAGTGATGGGGGCAGCAGCATCATTGTCATGCTAGCAGTCACAAGGCAAGCATTGAGGCTAGCACAGCTACTGTCTCAGCACCTAGCCTGCAGATTCATGGACAGATACCGTCAATACAGCAGCGAATCAGGTTAATTGTACACAAACCTGTGGGTGTCCAAGAAACATAGAACTATTGTGGACACATGCAAATAATTCTGGTGTCCAAAAAGTGTTTAACATGGACCTGTTAGTAGCACCTGGTGGTTAGTGGTTACAAGCGGTTAGTTGTTGTCTTGGATTCCCTCATGAATGACTGGTTTCTGGCTGTTTGGTTTCTTTATCTGTGTCTTCTCTTTGTCTGTGTTGTTTGCTCCATCTGGACCCTGTTTTTGCTCCTGATTTTGAGTTTGCCATTTGGATTTCCCTGGCTTCCTGGACCCTGGCTCTGAGCGTCATCTGGTATCTGGTAATGTTTTTTGGATTGCTCTTTTTATGCTCTGCTGGCTCTCTGGTATTGACCCTGTTCTGTATTTTGACATTTCTCTGTCCTTTTCTATAGTTTTTCCACATTTCAGTAGAAGTTTGTCCACTGAGTGTGCTGCAGCTTTCACAGCAGTTGACTAGACTGGATCAGGATAATGCTAATGTTTGCTAGTGCACGTGAATGTGCTGGATTTCTTTGATACCAGAAAATTCATAAATTTTACTCCAACATTTGCAGAGAACTCATTTAATTACTTTCAGGAGTGCAATTTACCAGATCCAAAATTAGGACTGCAAAGCTGCATGTGGTACGTTGGAACACTGTCATCAGTGTTTCAACTGTTAATTGCTGACAACCACTTGTTTCTGCATGTTGTTTCTGTTCCATTAGCAGGATCACGTTTTTGATTGCATCCGACTGTACAACAATGTTTAGGCATTGCTTACTCCCTGATGAAGGCCATTTGTGCCGAAACGCGTTGGGGTTTTTAGATGTTTTTATATGATTTTATAGGTTTTGTTAACCAAGCCAGTTTAATAAAGGCTTTTTATCTTTCACTTTTAAGAGAGTGCCTTGGAATTTTTCTTTGTTTTATAATGTTTAGGCATTGTTGGTTTCTTGCTATTTCTGGAGGAGGCTAATGTTACTGGTGGTTCAGTACTTAGCGTTAGCACCATCAAAATGGAGGCTCTCTATAATGTGATGACAAGTGGGAATCCCCTATAATAGGGCTGTTGTCCAAAACTGAGGCATTTAAGTGCCACAGCACAAGTGTCCCCTCACATGCCATTTTACATTGTGTTTTTATTTGCGTTCCATGACTGTTGTCCATCTCATCATTTATGTGCTGTCATATGTACTTTGTGTTTCAGTACCTTATGATTTACAAATTAAGTACTGCTAAAAAGTATTGGTGTTAATGCTACTACTGTGAATACTACCACTACTCTTAGAACAATTACTACTTACAATGTAGACACAGACTGTGGGAGGGGCTTTAACAGGACTGACAGAAACTGTGGGAGGGACTTTAACAGGACTGACACAGACTGTGGGAGGGACTTTAACAGGACTGACACAGACTGTGGGAGGGGCTTTAACAGGACTGACACAGACTGTGGGAAGGGCTTTAACAGGACTGACAGAAACTGTGGGAGGGACTTTAACAGGACTGACAGAAACTGTGGGAGGGGCTTTAACAGGACTGACACAGACTGTGGGAGGGGCTTTAACAGGACTGACAGAAACTGTGGGAGGGACTTTAACAGGACTGACACAGACTATGGGAGGGGCTTTAACAGGACTGACAGAAACTGTGGGAGGGACTTTAACAGGACTGACACAGACTATGGGAGGGGCTTTAACAGGGCTGACACAGACTGTGGGAGGGGCTTTAACAGGCCTGGCACAGACTGTGGGAGGGACATCTCCTCTGAATACGGGTCTACACAAAGTCTGTGGCGATGTCAGTCCACAAACACTGATGCACAGATTCCACATATGAAGTGAACAGCAGATATTTCTTCCTTTCAACAGCCACAAGTCCAGCCATCCGGCAAGAGACAAGCACACGGGTTAAATTTCCTTCAGGAAATTCTAGTTTGTTTCTGCAGGGCATCTATGATATTTGTGTGAAATGACAAAATGATATATCATATATAGATTCAGGTGCGTAATCATGGAAAGACTTAAATAATCGCAGTCATACGCAGCTTTAAATTGAAAAGTGAACGAGTTTATTTACTTGCTGGACTTCTGCAGTTGAGATCTCACCTTAAACAACCTATATATCAATCAAGTTGCAAATGCCATAAAGAAGATGACACATTATTACAACCTTTATAATCTACCAGTGGTATGAAACAGTATCTAAACAGAACAGCAGCAAAAGTACATGTTCAGGCTGATTGACTTTATTCATATTATTTATACAAGCTCATTAGAAATAGCTGTGTCTTCTTACTTTTGACACTGTTAACAGGGGTGAGTCATGAACGAAGCTATAAAAGCGATCCAGTCACATAGTATCTGTGCAGACAAATATGTTCCATCTGAAAGTTGTATGAAAGAAGGTTATCTGATGTTATACAGAGAATTTATCACAGACATTCAGGAAGCCAAAGATACAATCTGTTCTCACAACTATTTTTGCCCAAAGATTTTCAAAAAGAAACAAAGGAGCAGATAAAGGAAACTTAAGAGGAGAGCAGAAATGGCTATAAATTACAATGATTGTTGGGAACATTGAAATGGAAAACTAATATTAACCGAATACGAACAATGTAAAACGTAAAAAAAATGTATAATAATATCGAAGAAGTAGAAGCAATAGAGGAAAAAGTTCAGGATTTGTAGGTTTTGTTTGCTCACAATGATTTTTTTATTTGGATGAGACATGAAAAATAGATTTTGCTTGTTTGTACAAGGTACATGAACATTCACTTGTCATTTAGAAAACAGCCTGTACGCTCTGGGTTGAGATGGAATAATGCAGTGTGTCCATTCTTTATAAAAAATAAAGCTACATTTCTAGGATATCAGTCAGAATATGACTTGTTTTGATAACATTTGGTCCCTGAACTGGGAATCAACTTCTGACATATGTAAAATGTCACATATACTCATGCACTGCCTTCAGTGACATCGTGTTGTTTACTGGTTAAAGGCTCAGTGTGTAATGTGTAGTGACATCAAGAGGTGAAGATATTGAATGAACACCCACGCCCACCCCCCACCCACCCTTACACACATACACACACACACACACACACATTGCTTTCCATGTTTTATAAGGACTAAGTGTGTAATCATTAGGCAAGGCAAATTTATTTGTATAGCACATTTCGTGTACAGGACAATTTGAAGGTCGTTTATATAAAACATACAAGAAAATTAAAATTATTAAGATGCATTAAAAGACCATTAAAATAAGAGACATAAAAACATAAAAAAAAAAACAATGGAGAATCGAAGTAAAAGCTCCAGTGAACAGTAATGTTTTCAGGCCTGATTTAAATGAACTGACAGTTCAACTGAAAGACAAGCATACTCGTTTCTATGCCTCATGAGGACCAAGTTTGTAATCAAGTAGACACTGGGTAGTGAGTGTAAGCAATTTTTTTAATAAAATAAAAAATGATAACATTTTGAAAATTCAATTAAAAAATGAATAAAAATTAATTCATAAATTAAATCATTAAAAATGTAAATAATATGAAAAGTTATAAATCAATAAAAACTGAAAAAATAAATAAGGCAAATACATGTTTAATTTTCCTCATGCTTTATGGGGACTTCCGGAAAAAACTAAGTATTTCTAGTTTAGTAATGGGGACCTTTATTTATATTTAACCCTCATGGGGACCTGAATTTTGGTCCCCATAGTGTCAGAGGTCCCTATAAAGTGACTGTGTAAATGTCCCATAAAGATAGGAATACACACACACACACACACACACACAAATACACACTGTGTGCGACTGTGGCTCAGTTGGTAGAACGGGTTGACCAATAACCAAGAGGTTGACGGTTTGCATTCCCGGCCACATGTTGAAGTGTCCTTTGGCACTTTGTGCACCACAAAGGTGGAAAAGCGCTATGTAAGTGTAGACCACTTACTTCTACAGATGCAAAATAAACATGAACATTTTTCTTAGATGTGATTTTTATTTGATTTGTCCCGTTTTTGTTTTTTTTTAGTCTTTATTAATGTTATAAAAGCATAGCAGATGAAGGTAATGCGCCTTAACATCGGCTATATGTATATATATATATATATATATATATATATATATATACACTGTGGTGTTCAAGTTTAACAAATGTGCATGTATATACATTAATAAGCTAAACTGAATATTGCACTAGTAAGACAATGAAGCTTGAAACAATAATTTATCAACTCAAGGCCACAGTCGCCAGCTTGGCATTTTATTTGTTCTGCCTTGAAAGTGACAAGGCCCCATGTGGCGAATGTGCGACATATACAATAACAAAGCTGCCAGGACTCTTTTCTCTATACCCTTTTCCCCCAGGTGTTCCCACGAAGAGTCATTAGTAACAGGAATAATTCTGAGAGAAAGTGATACGGGCCAGACTGCCTGAGTTAAGAACAACATCGATTCATGCTCCAAACACAAACAACAGCAAGAAAGGTGACCTATTTGGAACAAATATATCACACAAAAAAAGATAAATGTCAGGAGAAAATGTGATGTCACTCTCTTTTTAAAGGCCAGGAAAACTTTCGCTAAATCCAGTCTTTGTTCTCGTTTTTACACAAAGGGAGAAAATCCCATTAAGGGTCATTCTGTGTCAAAGCATCCAGACCCTCTCAGGAAGTTAAGGAAAAAAATCACATAGGTTCCTCTTATGTACTCATGAAATAATACCAAATTTTAGATCCATATCCCTAATACTGTAGTTTTAAAGTAAAGGCCTCCCAAAATTTGGGGTATTTTTTTTTTCTTATTATTTTGACAAAGTTGTGTTTGGTCTTACTTTGAGCTTCCACTGCTCCTCTATTATTTGACCTATATATTCTTCCTGGCTAAATTTTCCTCTAGAATCAGAATATATGCTCAGAACATATGCTTGGTTGCTCCACAATATGGCTTCAAATTTGGCTAAGAAACCAAAAGTTTGTGTGGCATTTCCCAAATACTTTTCCCCTTTATATAACCTTTTCCAAAATGATTTATCACTCTATATTGTAATATAGTTTGAGTTTTTTCAGTATAAATGATGCATTTTTCTATATATGTATGCCATTGATTATGTAAATGTTCATTAAAGTTCAGAATACATATAAAAATTTGAGGAAAAAAAGAAAAATGACTTTTTCTATCAAATATATCATTAACTGACCATGAAAAAAAATGTCTACAACTGCTGTCATTGGTTCAACTCCATGGGTTTTACTGGTGACGTAGAAGATAACAATGTTTCCATGGCAACTACAGAGCCTCTGAACATCCAAATGGGTCATATCTGATGACCATGAATAAATGACAAACTGGATTTTATACCAATTATTTGCATGGATGAATAGGCTAAGTGGATCAAAAGTTATTTATTGGTCAGTGATGGATGTTTGTGTCTTTATGAGTTAAATATAATGACTGTTGCACCATCTGATGATTGCTCACACACTAAAAACACACAAAAGCACTAGAAATATAACAGGTGTGACTACAGGGTGGTCGTGGGTTGCCCAATGACCCAGAGGTTGGTGGTTCAACATGTCATGACATGTCCACATGTCAAAGTGTCCAGTAGGACTGACAGAACCTTAGAAACCTACTGGTGTATGTATGAATGGGCGAATGTGAGGCTAATGTAAAGCACTTTGAGCACTATGAAGGTGGAAAAGAACTACATACAGTAAGTGCAGACCATTTACCTTAAAAAAAAACAGTGTAAATACATTTCACTCTTTGGACTAATTGTAATTCTGCAGCTCATTTCTTGCAAAACAATCCAGATTGTTTGCTAAATGAGGCACTTCTATGTCAGAAACCAGGTGTGTTTGTGCTTCTAAAGAGTGTGTTTTCCAAATGTGCGTTGCCAATTCCAGCTCCGTTTGCATAGTTTGAATAGAAGTGTTTTCTGATTGATTGCAAGAGTTTTCTTCATTGAATGAAGTGCCTAATGGTAGAAATGCAAAGGATTCAGTTTTAGTGTGCAATGGGGAAATATGTGAACAGATGGCAGCGTTCCTCAGACTTTTTTCATGAACCATTGCAGGAGTTTCCATGAATTTTACAGTTGTATGTTAAAAACTGTAGTAGTCTGTTTTTCTACTTTGTTCTATGCTTAATTTATCTTTGTGGGTGTTTTTGTTGCACCTATTTAAAACAGCTCTTTAGGCCAAGATTTCTCTGAAGGCTTTCTATTTTTGTGAATATTGAAATGTGTGCACATGTACGCTGCTTTGACAGAAAACTTGCATGAGAATATTTTAGTTTTTTCAAGTAGCTCAGGCAAACATTTTGGATCATTTGGCCATGTTTTTAACTTTCTAGCATCCAGAAAGAAGGGGGAAAAAAGCACATCTTGCAAAAGCAAACAATTCTCCAAAAACGCACAAATTTTGACTGAATACATACTATAGGAAGTCTCTCTGAATACGCTCACAAAATCATGACTATAACCTATAATTTAAAAAATGGCATTTGGCTTTTTTTCTGTGTATAAAGCAGAACCCTTTTAATACAGTAGTGGATAACACCAACAGGTTTGTAAATGTGGAAAATATTAATGTACAACACACTGTAAATAAACAGGATGACGTCATGTATTGTCTCACACAATACAAGAAAAATAGACAAAATCATGTCTTCTTTGTTAGTTTGACCATATTTCATATATATATATATATATATATATATATATATATATATATATATATATATATATGCACACACACTTTACTCTAAATCATATTTCCAGTGTTTTAAACATTCTTTATCTGAAAATTTAAGGTACATGACTATATATAGTTTATTAGAATACTTTATTATTCTAAAACATTTTTAATGGAACTTAATTATAGGGTCTATATATGTATATATGAAATAACGTCTCATTTAATTTTTGTCAACAAAAATTAAGACATTTTAGCAACATTTTAATTTCTGAAGAC
>CM035795.1:31422979-31440479 GCA_020466265.1 Siphamia tubifer | reverse complement strand
GCCCAGCAAGATCAAAATGTCCAAACGATTTAAGTAACTTTCAGACAGATGGTCCATCTGATGTCAGATTGACTTTAGCATCACCCATGTGGGCAGTGAATCTGTAGTAGCATTAGCATTAGCACCTCCAAGAGAAGACGGCGCCACAGTAGCTGCTGTACAAACTTAAAAAAAAAAATGGGGGATCCAACTGGTTCATGTGCTCTCTGTGGAAGTAAAGCCTCGTTTTTTTCCCTGCACGTTTTCAGTACAAGCAACGGCATGAAAACCTAGCTGGATTTTACACACACAGAGATAGCGAGAGGGCAGGGGGGAGTGTCCCTTAACAAATTCTGAGCCGAGATGCCTCATCACCGCGTTATGGACATGTATGAGGAAGTACTGGTAAACTCTGTTGTTCGACCTCAAGTCATTTTTCTACCGTGTAAAAACAGCTGGAAACAAAGCTATCCGGATGGTTGTTTTAAATAGAACCAACACAGAATTTATTCAATAACAATGGAGAACACAGTAATATTAATTAAATAACCATGGAATGACTCCTTTAATAAACACATAAGCCAATGAAGGCGGCCCATCTTCATATCAAACCACATTTGATCTGCCTCATAGGATAAATGGCTGTGATTGGCTCACACTGATTCTGTGTGATTAGAAATCAGTTGAAATGAGAGCAGCACCACATTGATCTCATGCATACATCTGTTTCCCAGGTTACTTAAACCTCTATCACAAACATGAGTGCACATTTCAGAGCTCAGTCATGCAAAAAACATATGAAACAGGTGATATGGCATGACAAATCATTATTCGTTGTGGTTCACTTACTGCTAGCAAAGAGGTTATGTGATGAATCCCATTTGTCTGTGCATCTGTCTTTTATGGGTTGGATCAGGTAAATGTTGTTAATACTCCTTTTTCATGAATCCATTTGGAAATGTAGGACACAGACCAAGGACAAACCACTTACATTTTGGAGGAGATTCACAAAACGGAGTTGTTTTTCACTTCCTCTATTACTGACAATGATAGAAGTGAGAATATTAACAATACCTGCAAACTAACCTCCAAATACCACAAACCGACAGAAGTAAGATCTTGTTTCCATGGTTACGTTCATATAAACCAATCACAGACATGCATTGATAAAAATTATTTAATTATCTTAACATGATCAGTGATTCACATGTAAATAAATGGCTTTAGTATCTGAGTGCCTGTCTTATAATGCAGCCCTCAGAGGCAGAAGTGTATCTGAATCAATATCATATGGATTGAGGCTCCTTGTACCAGCAAATGTGGCAAATGTTTTGTGACAAGTTTGGCCTTTATCATATACTCCCTGCTGCTGACAAGAAAAGTATACTCACTTGCATTTAGCCACACGTCTCTGTGCGTATTCAACTTCAGCACACAACACAATATTGTGAATATGTCACATATGCATAAAAACTTTAATTAACTTCATAAAGGTAGGCAGTCTACTCCTATTGTTTTTAAATTGAGACCACAACTCGTCGGAAGTTGGATTCAATCTTAAGCTCATTAGGGCAGACTGGCAGAACACCAAACCACTTAAGCTATTATATGACACCTGAGAGCAGAATATTTTGTCAGCACAGTCTTCATACCTTTACCGAGGCAGAGTTGGTGTCAAGCACCAAGTGTTGATTAGTAGCAGAATGTCATGTCAACTCCTCATAACCTGCTGTCTCGGCTGTCACCTCGAGGTGCCATCATGTTGGATGAATACAGTTTATTAATTCAGCTCAGTGTAAGTTTCTGCTCTCTCGGTTTTGCTGTATTAGCCACGCCTCTCTGCCTCTAATTCACTTAAAACATTTCTCACATTTCTCTATTATGAAACATTCCAGGCAGGTACTGTATTTCTGTTAACAAAATAGCAACTCGTTTTCATTTTAACTTCCAGATGCTAATTACAAATTCACACTGTTACACCACAGAGGCATGTCTGTTAGCTTTTTGCCTGTCACCAGGGTTCTGTAAATGATTTTCCAATGGTTTTCATGAAAGATGGTAAGAAGAGTAAGGAAAATATATTCACTCCAGCAAGGGTCCAAAGCTGAAATGACCTATCAGGAAATGTAGGAGGTTTACTGCTGGGAAACGTAAATGTACAACCAAATGAAAATTCATTTTGACAGTCATCACATGAGATAATCTGCTCTAAAAAAAAACATGTTTCTACAGTTGTATCACTGAAGCCTCTGATTGGAAATAGATCAGTTGAATATTTCCACATGAGAAAGACTGGGAAAACTTGAAAGAAATGTTTTCTTCATGTGACAGAATAATAAGCATCAATTGAAGGCTTGAAAATAAGTATATATGGATGGTCGACAGAAAAAGCCATTACAGTTCAACCACATATTTTGGAAGGAGAGAAATGAGAAGCAAAATGGTGAGTAAAAAAAAAACACACACTCATGATACATTTACACAGTTATGAGTCTTGAGATTATAAGATTATAAGTGGCCATAGGGTGTATACGATTAATACTAATTACTAGTCAACGTAGGCGGCATGGTGGCTGAGCGGTTAGCACTCTTGCCTCACAGCAAGAAGACCTGGGTTCCCCAACGGCATCAAAGAAAGGATGGATTAAATGCAGAGGACAAACCTTGTTGTAAAATTGTATAATGACAAATAAATTACTATGGGGATGGCGAGTGCCTACGTCACTACAGCACGTCCATGTCCTCGAAAACTGCTGTAACAACCAAGATGAAATTAATAAAGCAATTTCCTAATACCGCTTTCCTCTGGATGAAAATGAGAAGAGAAGATGGCTTAAACTGATCAGGTAAGTGAGATCTACAGTGTAATCATGAAAATGGATGTACTTGCGAGCTAGCGCAAGCAGCTAACGTGGCGGTGCCCTGTTGTAGAAGTGTGTAAAAGCACCCAACAACAATATTTGTACATTATTCACATTTTCAACACTTGCTTATACCTTTGCTGATCATCCGGTGTCTGTATCTAAGTTCATGTGCATGTGTGTCTTTGCAAAATGGACATTTTTCACTGTGGCACTAATGGTGCTAACTTTCACTGCAGGCTAATATGACAACAAGAGCCGACTGCGCCCCACTACTGATTTGTGTAGTCAGTAATGTTTTAACTGTCTGACAGGCACCGTACTTCTAAGATATTCCCAGTGACAGTAAGTTGACACAAAACCATAGGTACTTATTCTGACAAAAATTGTTAATCGTATACGGGAGCAGTAAAAGACTAACAGCTGGCATCCTTAGCTAGAGTCTTACTCACCTCAACCTGGTAAATTCTAGACTTCATAGAAGCCTGAACTTTCCCTTTCAGACTTCCCGCTGACAGTACACATACGTTTACAACTCTATTGGAGTTGTAAGAGTTTACGCATTTTTTTCACTGACTTTGTATAGTCTGCAAAGTAGGATGTTATGGCCATTGTTTTTAATTAGCGGTGCAGCGCCGAGGGCATGGAAGCAATGTTGTGACGTTACACTAGCCATCCCCATATGTTTGTTAAGCATTAACAAAGTTGAATAATATAATTAATTATTTTGTATGAACTATTCAGACTTAATTAACACATTGTTTATATATCAGTAAGCCGTTAACAATGTCTTTAGTAGTCAGTTAGTAACTGTCTGCTACTTCATTCCCAGTGCCACAGCTTGTAGCAGTTGCTGTCATCGGTACCAGCGCCATCACTGTTGTTGGTACTGGCACTAGTCAGTCGTGGCAGCACAGGGAGCTTGTGTGTGGGTTAAAGGAACAGGAAGACTGGCTTTGAGCTCAGGCTCTGAAGCTCAGCATAAGATGTATGAAAAAATGTATGCTAATATGATAATGAAAATTTTAAATCGTCATCAGAATGTGTTGTAAATGGAAGCCTCGTATAAGCCCATCTAGGGTTTCTTGCCTCTTCCTGACAGAGATGCACTGTGTGACTCTTTTATGACTTCTGTGATTGTATGTTTTAGTATGCCGAAATAAATAAATAAAGATGTAGTGAGGCAGGTTGAAGTTTCAGGATCAGGTCATAAAAAAGGTCAGGATTAGGATCAACAGGAGCAGGAACTGTGAGCTGAGGTGGTCAAAGTACTCACATTCTGTACTTGAGTAGAAGTACAGCAATTTGTGTGAAAAAATACTGTGGTAGAATTAGAAGTACTGATTGACCTCATTTATTGAAGTAAAAGTACAATTTCTAAATTGTAATGAAATAAAAAGTCAAAATGTATTTCTTTGCCATGGATAAATAATACTTATTTAACCAGGAAAAAAACAGGAAAGATTGAAAAGTATCCAAAACCTAGAAAAGCACAGACCTCCACCAAGGTAGACACCAAAATCTAATAATTTCCAGATCTCCCGATTACCAACCCACCCTGAAAATTTCATCAAAATCCATCCATACGTTTTTGAGTTATCTTGTACACAAACAAAAAAAACAAACCAACCAAACAACGCTGGCAAAAACATAAGCTCCTTGGCAGAGGTAATAAAGCATTTAAAAGCAAATTACTGTATTTGATCAGGTTATGGTTGTGGGTATGGACAGGAAATTTAGGAAAAATTGGGGGAGAAAAAGTCACATTGAGATGAAACATCATCATAATGGCATAAAAAAGGTCAGTATAATTATGAGAAAAGGAGTTGAAAGTATGAGCTAAGAAGTCACAATCATGAGCTAAAACTTATAATTATAATATAGAAAGTCACAATATCTCTCCACTGATTTTCCCTCTGAAGACACTTATTTTTCACACTGTTTAGTTTGAAAAAGTAACAAGTCTATTCTGAGAATGTAAGGATATAAAGTACATATATTTATATACATGTAAGGAGTATAAAGTACATATATTTATATACATGTAAGGAGTATAAAGTACATATATTTATGAAAAAAATATTGGGAGTAAAAGTATAAAGTTGCCAGAAAAATAAATACTCAAGGAAAGTAAAGTAAAGTCTATGTCCAAAAAAAAAAATAAATAAAAAAAAAAAAAAAAAAATATATATATATATATATATATTTTTTTTTTTTTGAATTTTTATTTTTTTTACTTTTACCATTACTGTATTGTGTTTTATTATTTGTCATGCTGCTCAGTTGCATCCTGCACTTCTAATTGCCCTTAGGGGATGAATAAAGTTGTCTGAATCTGAATCTTAAGTATAGTAATGGGGTACTTGTACTTAGTTACTTCCCCCTCTGTCTGAGCGGCAGCTGCAGTCATAGGTAATAGATTGATTACAGTGGGAAAGTCAGATCAAGGTCAGGGTTCAGAGAAAGAGAAACACACACAGATAAAAGCATTAGTGAATCTTTTTTTGGACCCTTATGTAAATGTATAACAGTGGTAAACTAGAAAAGCACCCAGAGAGTGCAGACTCCACCAAGGCAGATCAGCTCCCATCACCAAACTTTTTATCACTTGTTCCTTGTGTCAATATCAATATTTCATGAACATTTCTGCCAAATCTGTTCATAATTTATGTAGTTATTTTGCTATGAATCACATACTTATCGTAGCTCTGTTTGAAGGGGTAAGGAGTGAAATGAGTCTCAGCTAATGTAAGTGTAAACACCCAACTGTAAAAACAAGCTAATAGTCTAAACACTGATTCCCACACACATGCATTTCATTGGATTACCTTGAGTTTTGATTACAACACTCATTCTCTTTGACATCATTTATGCACAATCCTTATGCAATGACAGCACCATCAATATCTCAACATTTATTTCTGTCCAAAGTTGAATCAGTCGTGTGAAAAGGATTTTATATTGATGACGGGACAGTCAGACCATTATAAAGCACTTTCCAACTGATTCTCAATAAGGTTCAAGTCTGGAGTCTGTAGTGACTAATTCATGTGTGAAGATGATGTTTCATGCTCCCTGAACTACTCGATCACTATCTGAGCCTGATGAGTCCTGGCATTGTCTAATCGTTATGCTCTCTAGAAGTAAGAGAAGTGGGCGGCTGTGGCTCAATTGGTAGAGTTGGTCCCCCAATGACAGAGAGGTTGGCGGTTTGTGTCCCGGCTCTGGCTGTCCACATGTTGAAGTGTCCTTGGGCAAAACGCTTTGAGGACCATGGAAGTGGAAAAGTGCTATATAAGTGTAGACTATTTACCATTAAATTCTCCAATGAAAATGTCTGAACTGTTTGGTGTGTTAAAAAAATATGTGGTGACTCTTTTGTGGGGATGGAGGCACAATGAACATAATATAACACAACATAGAGGTGAATATTTTTTTTTAAATACTGAAAAAAAAAAAAAAAAAACATTTCTAATGCCTGACAAACTCTTGGAATTCTGCTGTTATCCCCAGACATAGTGGATAAAAACATTGCCAAAGTATGTTCAAAGGGACATTTCAGATTTCTACTTTTGGGTGAAGCTTTGCAGATTGTGACAGACTCCAAAAACACTCTAGCAGTCTTGTCTGAAATCAGCTTTAGTGTGCTTTGGGGGGCAGGGGGTAAGAAAAAACACTCCATCAACGGCTACACACAACAAAGGACTAACAAGTGTATCTGTTTCCAGAGCAGCCAAGCAAACTCACATCAGCCACCCCAATATGATTTCATGCTCACAAAAAAGAAACGACAAAAAGAAAAAAGAAGACTTGGTTACATTGCAGAGATGTTGGCTATACAGTCTGTCGCCTGCAATTCTTTATCTAATACTTCAATGGGAATGGGTCCTTTTTTTGTCCCCTAATTCACTATCAAATTATTTGGAAATGAATTGTAAATGTTCATGCATTTTTGATTAAGATTTTTTGTCAGTGGTAACTCTGAACATATGTAATGTTTCTTTCCAAAATTGGTTGGGAGAGTTGTAAATTTCAGCCAAAATGAAAGAAAATAACATATCACTAATTTGCACAACTGACTTTTTTCAAACATGTAGTCTTGTCCGTGCTACTGTTCTTGACATGCTCTTTATATCATCATAATAGAGCACAGTACAGTAGTTTGCAATGAACTGATATTACTAAAAGCAGATGACCTGTCTGATGAACTGCTCTTTAAAATACATATCGGCATAAAAATAAAAGCATCTTCTTTTAAACCTAATTGTTTTACCATTCTGCTTCACCAAAGCTACTCCATTGAGCCCTCATTACTGTGTATCACAGCACAAACATAGCTCTGGGTTCAGGAGGGGGAAACGTTAGACAAAAAAAAAAATCTGACATTTCCATTTTCCATTTTCTGTTGCATATCTGTGTTAAGGTCAAGGGGGCATCAGGAATGAGCAAGGATTCATAGACCCCATCTACCCCTGCCCCCTCATGCAGCTCTTTTAGACATAACTGAGGTCGTAACGTGACCTTTAACCCATTTTTCTCCAGGACAACCTGTGTTTATCCATGGTGGACAATCTTCTGCTATTACATCCAATCCCACGTGACACCCCTGCCTTTGATACCTATACTTAAGCTTAGCTGAAGCCGCTATTACCCTTCAGTCCATGTCATCCCATGCCAAAAAAAACCCACTGCTGGGTGGAGCCAGTCAATCAACACAGTGCTTTTTATTAACCCAGTTAGCTGGACCTGATGCTTTACACTCCTGAACATCTGGTGAGCACCCTCCACTGTACCACAGCATCATGACTCTACTTAGAACATTGATCCAAAGTATGAATTTAATAAGTAAATGATGTGATGTGATTACATTCCATCCACCCTGTTCCTTTTAGGAGGCAAAGGTATATGAAACACCTGTTGAAATGCACAGCAACTGAGGAGCATTTCAACTGATTTTCCCTGCAGATGATCTTAATCTACTAATATTCATCCATTCCTTTCCATCAAACATCTTCCTTTACTTCTGTCCCTCTCCCATCTGTGCTAGAAGATCTAAATCTGTTTACATCCACTCCTCCTTCCACATTTCTACTCCTTCTGCCTCCATCTCTCTTCCCCTCATGCAATCTGTTCAGGTCTCTTTTGTTTCCATTTTTACTTTGTTTATCTTTTACCAGATGGAAACATACTGATGAATATATATATATATATATATATATATATATATATATATATATATATATATATATATATATATATATATATATATATATATATATATATAATAATGATTATTATATGCATGCCCTCGTAAACACTGTTAATTGACAGGAATTACACAATATATATTTGCTTTGGTAGTTTAGATTTTTGGCAGCTTTTCAGATATGACACATATTTTATTCATTTTATGTAAGATATAAACATTTCTTAATCCTTTAATTTATCTTATCTATTTAGACTTTTTTTTTTTTTCACATGTTTGTATTTAAGAGTGTTTTCAGTTAAAATCCCATCTGTTCTGTAATAAGAGCAACAGTGAGAGTGAATGAATAATGGGTCACTAATGTGAAGTGCTTTGAGTGGCCAAAAAGAGTTATATTAATCCAATCCATTATTATTGAATAAAATAATTAATTGAAAATTAAATTAAATTAAAAACTCAATAAAAATAAAATAAAAAAATTAAAAAAAATTAAAAAATAATATAAACAAGCAAAATAACTAATAATTAAAAATAAATAATTATATACTTTTTTTTTTAAAGTAAGCACATCTTCAAAATCCATGTTTGGATTTGCACCTGTTTCCCTCATGTTTTACTGTATGAGGACTTCTGAAAAAAAAAATGTATTTATAGGGCCACATCCTTTCTATTTTACTAGTGGGGACCTTTATTTGTATTTAACCCTTGTGGGGACCTGACTTTGGTCCCCATAGTGTCAGAGGTCCCCATAATGTGGCTGTGTAAACACATCAATGTCCCCATAAATATAAGAATACATACACACACACACACACACACACACACACACACACACACACACACACACACATATTTTCAAATTAAAGCTTTATTGAAATACAATATAATTGATTAAAACATATTCTCTCTGTTTCTCATACACACAAACACAGACGCACACAGAGTAGGATTTTCAAAATGAAAGCCTTATTAAAAATTCCAAAAATATAAAATCGCAAAAAAAACCAATTGATTTATTTTTAAACCTAACAATGGGTGGAGGGGGTCGTGTGGGGGCATGGGAGGCAGAACATGGTCAGAGCACAAGGTCGTGACCAATGCTGTTTGCAGATTTAATTATTATTTTAATTTTATAGATATGTTTTTATCCTTTTACTTTCATACATCTTGTATGAAAGTAAAACCTTGTATGTATTTATTTCAGTTAGATCTGAAACAAAGGATAAATTGCCTCATCTCATCTTAAAGGACAAAATCATTTGTCATTTTTAGGCATCTTTTTAATAAAATTTTTCCTTTTTTTTTGCCTTTTACCAAAAATATTTCGCTAAACTAATGTATAAATGAATTTGTTAGAAAAACAATCAATAAATCCACTTCAATAACTCCACGACCACTTTTAAGACTTTCCTCTAAAAACAAACCCGACCCTAATATGCACTAAATGAAACCTAATGTAATTAAACTGTTCCCCATAAAGTTAGAATAATCTTGTTTTCATACATTTATATGCATCAGTAACTACCTTTGACCATTTCCCACTTCAATTGTAATTTATCAATCAAATATTAATCATATTGTCACAATAATTTAAAGTAAAAAATATGTCATTTTAAGTTTGGGGGCAACAGTGCTGCATATTAATGTGTTTATTTGTTTCAGAGGATTTATTATTATTATTATTTTTTCTTAAACATACTAACTGTACATGCATGAATGTCAAACCCAACATAGCATGTAGACGTCCACATGCAGACAGAATAACACCAGACTGTTTGTGGACAAGTGGCTGACTCCTCCTGACAGGCCTTGTCTCTGAGGGAAGAAAAACAGGGTGGGAGCAGAGATAGAGGGATGCAACGAAAGAGAAACGGAGGGAAGTAGACATGATAGAGTGAACAATGGCGTAAAGGAGAGAGGCGGTGAGAGTGACACGCAGAGACAGAGGGGAAGAGAGAATGAGAGACAGCAACACATAAGGGAAAGAGAGTTGCAGTTGGCAGACAGCAGCTGGAGGGAATGATCAACTCAGCTGACACATCAGTTCATATCAGTGCAGAGCAGTGGGACAGATGGAGGGAGGGTGGGACGGAGAGTGAAAGAAAAGGACATGTGGTTCAGAAACGGGGGGACATGGAATAAATGTGAGGGGAATAAAGGTAGACAAGCAAGGTGAAGAGAGAGAGAGGAGAATATGAACGGACACTGATGGAAGGAAAGGATAGAACTGCTGTGTGTGTGTGTGTGTGTGGGGGGGGGGGGGTGATGATGGTGGTGGTGGTTGGGTTGAACAGAGGAAGGACTAAATTGGAGAGAAGACAGTGAATGTGGAATAAGCACAAATGTTAGACTGAATAGTTGACAAATAAAATGTTACTGAAATGAAACTAATGAAATTTTGGTCAAATTTCGGAAACACTTTAGCTGACAGGTGAGTTCGTAACACATTCATAGTAGCTGTCATAAAGTACACGTAAAGCACTCATGACTGTGTCATGTGACATGACTCAATATTTTTAGCGAACCTTTCATGAATGTGGAAGACAGAACGATGGAAAACTTTTCAAAATAAAAGCCCAACAATCGTAAAGCAGCGCTTCCTGATACTGTTTTTCAGAACACAGAGGAGCCTACATGTAGAGATGGATTAAAGATTCATTTGTTATAATAATGTATAATATTAAATGGTGTGATATCAAGAGTCGCTGTCGGGGAGACAGGGTCAAAAGACCCCAGACCCCCCCCCCCCCAAAAAAAAAATCAAAAATAATTAAAACCTAACACTTTGGCTTCTTATTGTTGTGTCTTATTCCCTAATGCTACACTGGAGTTCTTCAGTTTCTATATTTAAAACATATCTTAAAATAGGTACAGTTTAACAAGGACCATTAAAAATACAGAAAAAGAAGTTTATTGAATTTTCAAAAGTCATGATGTATTAACTTTTACGATGACAGCCACTGCTCACCTCTTCTGGTGCATTAATAAATAACGTGTATTTTTAAATACATGACTTTGGAATGAGGGCAGCATGGTAGTGCAGTGGTTAGCACTCATGGTTCCATTCCCACACCAGACCTTTCTGTGTGGAGTTTGCATGTTCACCATCCAAACACATGCACTGATAGGTTAATTAGTTAATCTAAATTGTCCGTGATTGTTTGTCTATATATGTTCAGCCCTGAGATGAACTGGAGACTCATACAGGGTGTACCCCACCTTCACCCATTGCAGCTGGTTTAGACCCACAGTGACCCCTGTGACCCTAGTGAGGATAAAGAAGGTTCAGGTGACGAGATGAGACAAAAAAAAACATTTTAGGTTCATGAGGAACTTGAGAAAAATGTAAAAACTTTCAACTCTTAGGTCCTCATACATTTTTATTTATCCTTTTCTTGCCTTTTTCATGTTGTTGATCATTTTAACTGTGATGCAGCGTTTGGAAGGAAATTTGGCAATAAGTTTGAAACCCAGCGTATTTTACTCTTAGATGTTTTTTTATGCTCCCTCTGGTTATCTTTGATGGTAAAAATGTACATGCACAAAAAAAAAATACCAGAAAATGATCCTACAGATGTCTTAAACAATTTCTACTCTGCTCAAAACTACAAAATATTCAACATAT
Source organism: Siphamia tubifer (assembly GCA_020466265.1). Classification (NCBI taxonomy): domain Eukaryota; kingdom Metazoa; phylum Chordata; class Actinopteri; order Kurtiformes; family Apogonidae; genus Siphamia; species Siphamia tubifer. Next base: position 31,428,808 of record CM035795.1, on the reverse strand, counting down.
TCAAGATTTTAACCCTTTGAATTCCAGTTTATTTATTTGAATTGTGAATTATTTATTACACTGAAAAAAATTAAAATCTTACCAACAGTATTTTTCTAACTCCTAGTTAAAACATTTCATCACATACAATATATTTTTAAATGTATTTACTTATTTTATTTATTTGTTTATTTTGTTTTTGTTGATATTTTTTGTATGTTCAAGATAAATGAATGAAATGAAAATATTTTGACTATAAATGCAAAAACTACACTTGGTTGGTCTGTACTACATAGTACAATGCGATCTCTGCACTGCAAAAAATATTACTATAATTCTGTATTTTTCTCATTTCTAGTCAAAATGTCTCATCACACTTAAAATAAGTCATACTCACCTAAAGACTAACCATTCAGTCAGCCGTAAATACCTTATTTTTAGACAAAAAAATCATTTCCACTTGTTCCATTGACAGACTTTTATGTGTTTTTTAGCTAATTGAATTGGTGTTGTTGAAGCTTAATTGCCAGTTAGACAAATTAAAAATGATCCTGGTAAAATTTCTTGAAATAATACGTCAACGATCTATTGTCTAAAAGCAAATTCTTATATCTCACTTACAAATAAATCATTACAGTAGGTGACTATGTCTTGTTTAAAGTGTGATGACATATTTGAACTAGAAATGACACAAATCCACTCATACTGTAGTAATATCCAGATTGTTCCGGTGTGTTCCAGGACTGTTTTCAGAGCACAGACTGGCAGATGTTCAGAAAAGCAGCCGCACAGGTAGAAGAAATAAACCTGGGGGGGGTGTATGTCATCTGTCCTGGACTTTATCTCAAAGGATGTTGATAGTGTCTCCACCCCTCAGACCATTACTGTCCACCTGAACCAGAGTTCGTGGGTGAATGCAGAGGTGAGCAGCGCTGAAGGCCAGGGTAAAGGAAAGACCCAGGGTGACGTTACCTCCACTGACCCTCAGAATATGTGGAAAGGCAATGAATGCATTACTAATGACTAATGAGGGATGGACAACGCTATCTGAAAGATGCCCTTAACTGGTTCTATGAACGATTTGATTAGCTTAGCAACACCACCCCAGAAGATGTGAGGAAGACCCTGCAAAAGCACAGACCCAGACAGCACCCCAGGGTGAGTACTGAAGGAGCTGACTGAGGTGCTAACGGCCATCTTTAACACCTCACTCCCATAATAATAAGCATTCTGACCCCCCCCCCTCTGAATGAAGAGAGGTCCGCCAAAATTTGAAATGTATTCTCCATTTACTGCAATGTAAAATTTAAAAGTGATCCAGAATCCAGGATCTCTTCTGGATCATCATCAAAATCTAATCATTTCTTCCTTGTCACACCCCTAACATGTTATTAAAATTTATATAACTTTTTGAGTTATCTCGCTAACTAACAGACAGACAGACAGACAAACATTACCTCCTTGGCAGAGGTAATACTAAAGAGAAAAGAAAAATAAAATTGATAAATCAGCCTACATTGGACAAAATTGTTGAAATTGGTAAAATACAGTAAAAATATCAAATATCACAGATTTTCTTCTAAATAAAATGTTGCCATAAAATAAAGTGTGATTATAAAGTGTAATGATTAAAAGTAATAATGTAAAAATGTAAAAATGGACAGTCTTCAATAAATCATAATCACTATGCACTTTCTATACATAACAAATAATACTGTAATTATATTTTACTACAGTACTTTACTTCCACTACTCAGTTATTATTTTAATAAGACATTGAACTTAACCTTGGTCTGTACCTCACTGTTGATCTGTTTTATTTATTGCCTATGTTTAATGCTGCTGTTGTCACAAGGCAATGTTCTATTCTATTCTATTCTATTCTATTCTATTCTATTCTATTCTATTCTATTCTATTCTATTCTATTCTATTCTATTCTATTTGTTTTGTATTTGTTTCTATTTGTTTCTATTTGTTTCTATTTGTTTCTATTAATTTATATTCTATTCATTTCTATTTGTTTCAATTCTATTCGTTTCTATTCTATTTGTTTTTATTGTATTCATTTCTATTCTATTCATTTCTATTATATTATATTAAAACAATTATTAAAAATATAATGGAAATCAATGGTGCATTTATTCGACCAGAGCAAATACACATACATAATACACTTCAGAAGAATTACTAATGTAGTCAAATCTATTTTGTTGCTAATCTTCGATATATCCACGGCTCTAATCACAGCCAGTGTTTAATCTCCCTACAATTTATTACATGGAAAATATAAAATTTATTTGTGTATTTTATTTTATTTTTTATCTAAATTGCTCAGAATTCAAATGATTACACTAGCATTTAAATGATTAAAATCTGAAAACTGTCAAATCTTTGCTTGTTCTGATGAGGGCAGAAGTTGTCAATCAGTAACTAGATAAATAAATAAAAATAAAATAAATTGACCAGATGATTTCATAGTTGTTTGTATGTGTGTGTGTGTGTGTGTGTACATTTTTGCCATGCCGGTAAGCAGAGTACATTAAATTTGAGCAGGGCATAAGGGTTAACAGCTTTTAGGTGTCAAATGAAATGTAATTATTTTTCTTCCCTTTCACAGTGAATCTATTTGGTTTAATACGTTGAAGTTTCAGCTCTGGTTCTCATTGATTACTGTCATCTCCTCTGAACTATTTCAACCAATCTTGCTACATTCCCAGATCTCAACAATTAATGTTTTTCCATGAGCAGTTTAACCATGTAATTGGCCAAAAAAAAAAAAAAAAAAAAATACAATCAATGTTGAGTAAACTGAAAACATCTTTTCACTATTTCCCAAATAACTTTAGAAGAGACACCTTTATTTAAAGCTCTGTCATTGCTTAGCAACAGAAAATGTATTTTTTAATCCTTATAGGCACATTGTTAAAACAGTTGGATGCTTCAAGGTGCATTATTAACATCCCTAAAATAGGAAACTAGTCACAATTCTTTTCAGATTTTTTAAATGGCACATGGCCCGGACATTTTCCCCAAGACCAAATCTGGTAGAGGATGGAGTGAGGACAAATATTATCACATGTATTTATATAAAATGTCTCCTTCTGTTCCAATTGTGTTCATTTTTTTTCTCTCTCTCTTTCTCTTTCCTGGTTTATCCTAAAACAGCCTGTCACCTTAAAGTAGACTGCCTTGAGATGTGCTAACACATTTGGTTAATGTGTTGCTGTAAAGATTTAATTTGAAGGTCTGTGACCAGAGCATCAAGAAGCATCATGCAGAAGTAAAATTAATCTTCATCATTAATTAACATCCACATAAACCATATAAAGAAGTTACACTCCTACATATGTTTCTGAGGAACACAAGCGACTTAATGTTGGCCGACAGACTAAAACCACACATTGATTCAACTGCTACGTTTGTTTAATGGTGCTTTATTATGTGTGATGGTTAGAGACTTTGTCTGCGTGGGTGTAATGGTTTTCATGGTAATGTTTGCTGAGCTATAATATATTTACTCATGAGAAAGTATTTTCTGTCACTTCATTTGTTACTGACTACTTGATGATGGATGATAATGTACATGCAATGGTTTCAGAGTGCAAGCATCTGTGACAATGTGTTAGTAAGTACTTAAGTACGTTTTTTACTCCTTATATTTTTGTATAAATATCTGTACTTTGTACTCCTTACTTTTTCAAATTAAACAGATTTGACAGTATGAAAAATAAGTGGAGGAGAGAAACTGTGACTTTATTATATTATAGTTATATGACTATTATCTCGCAATTTTGACTTTTTATTTCACATTTTTTACTTTTAAGCTCATAATTCGCTGTGGACAACGTCGGCGCAAGGCCTATTGAGTCTGCTGTGATCGCTAGGTGACGAAATATCCCAGGGACGACTCGCACCACTCACACATTCACAGTAGTGTGTCCGAGCATGTGCACGTCACACGCACACACCACATATTTGCTCCTGCTCAGAATGAATGGGAGTCTATGGGCCATGGCCACTCAGGGTCACTGACATGAGTGGAAGTGTGTCAAATGTGACCTTAACGTAAGAGTAATGTGGGGAAAGTCGAAAGATTTTATTTGAGGGCGAGTTCAGGGGGGATCAGAAAAAACGCTATATTGTTCTTGCTTGGTTTCTGAATTTTTCTTTATTATTAGGCCTTCGCCGCGTACCAGGTCGGGCGCAAGACCTATTGATACTACTTGCAGTTTGTTCTGATTCAGCCCTTTGAGCTCTAATTTGACCCCCTGAACATTCGTGAAAACTCACCAAATTTTGCACTCACATCGGAAGTGTGAAAAATTGTGATTATTTACAGGTTTCATAAAAATCAGTAAAGAAATGTGACTACAGCGCCCCCTAGAAAAGGTGAAATAGTGTTTATTAGGCCAGATCACGCCCTAGTTAAGTTAGAGCTATGAAAATCAGTACAAATGTTTGTCATATGATGATGAATTTAAAAAAAGCTAATGATGACCACGCCCATAAACCAACAGAAAGTCCGCCATCTTGAATTGAAATTTTTTAATTTTTGAGTCGTCGTTTTCGCTGTCATTGGAATTTATCTTTGGGCCAAATCAGCTCAAAATCAGTGAACGCTATCTAGACCAGTGGAACATCAAAAGTTATCCAATTTATTTTGCAAAGTTGCATTGTTTTTGTTTTGAGATAGACGTCTATCTCTGGGTCCTACACCAGTTTATCAATAGAAATTGAGATTTTGCTCTATAGCGCCCCCTCCAAAATCGCCTTTACCAAAATGGCTGTAGATCAGGCATACGAACACCGATTTGGCTGAAATTTGACTCGGACGTCGTGTGGGGAGGCGGTTTCGAGGGATGGCGAAGACCTTTTAATTTGGACTTTTTCTCTTAAAATTGTGCATTTTTTAATCTCATATTTATAACTTTGTTTTTTAAATCTCATGATGACTTTTTATCTCAATAGTGAGTTTTTTTTTTTTTTTTTCATTTATCCAAAATTTTATATCCATACCCACAACTCACTTTTAAAGGTTTTATTTTGGATACATTTGAACATTTTCAGATTTTTCTTGGTTAAATGAGTATTATTGTGTCCATGGCAAAAAAAGTAGTTTTACTTTTTACTTTTGTACTTTATTACAATTGAGAAATTGTACTTTTTTTTTTACTTTTACTTAAGTAGAAGAGTTGAATCAGTACTTCTGCTTTTACCAGAGTATTTTTTCACATACATAGCTGTACTTCTACTTAAGTACAGAGTGTGAGTACTTTAAAAACCTCTGATCAGAACCCTCTGTACCCCCAGCGAAATTAACTCAAGTGGAATACACCAGTTTTCCATGTAGATTCAAGATTCAAGATTTCTGTATTGTCATTCAGACATTATACCAGACCGGTACTCAGCAGAACTAAATTTAGTTTATGTCTGGCTCGACTTAAAAAATTAAATTAAATTAAAATATGTACATGAGTGAGAGAGTTTATGTACATAAGATTATATATCTTTAAATAAATCTTTTAAAAGTGTTAACAGAATTAACATGTCCATAAACACATAAAAAATATAATTATTTTATTCAAAATAAATAATTTGGAATTAAATAACATCATGTAAACGTAGCAAATGCTTGGCGAAATCTATCAAACTGATTTTGGGATGTGTTGTCAGGCCTCCGCAATCTAATTATAAAGTAAAGAGATTATATTCTTGTGGATGGAACGCTCTTCCAGAACCTTCATTCATTTCATTCTCCCAGATTTTTGGCTTCATTCACAAACTGGCCCCTTTCCTCCTTCTCATACACGGCTCATCCCTCAGCCACTGACGACCAACCAAGTGCTTCC